>JAPFFP010098768.1:0-19952 GCA_026153255.1 Solanum medicagineum | reverse complement strand
TATGGTGCTTATCACTTGTTGCATTACATCCTACATACTTAGTACATTCAAACGTACTAACGCATACTCTATGCCTACATGATATTACCATGTAGGAACTGGAGCCCCGCTTGAGCATTTCTCCATGTGTCTAGTACGAATTCTCTCAAGCTAGTTGGTGAGTCCTTTATTCCGGGGATAATATTTATGATCTCATGCTATGCACCAAGGCTATCTTTCTTTTATGTATATATTGACTATGAGGGTAAGCCCAGTTGCTTGTCTTGGCCCCCGCTCTTGTCTATGTAGTAGAGGTGTTGTTGGACATGTTATGTATTGAGCCTTGACTCTCTTATTTGATGCTTATGTTATGGGAGTTTTCCTTTAGTCCTTTTTCGATTATTTCTACTCTTATTATGTTGTTTAATTGCTTCTGCGACCAAGGATGTGTAATGATATGTTAAGAGACTTGTTTGGGGTCCCTTCGGGTTCCCCAGTCACTGTGTCACGTCTAGGTTCTAGGTTTGGCTTGTGACAGACTTGGTATTAGAGAACTACGTTGTTAATGGTCCTTGGTATCCAATGCACGGTGCCGATTAGAGTCTTGTTCATGGTTGTGTTGTGCACCACAACTATGAGCTAGAGGCTATGAGACACTTTAGAAAATGTTTCCTTTCTTCATGTTCTAAGTTGTGCTATAGAGTTAAAGGTTCACCCCCCCACACAACAATTGTTCTTTCCTATGCTAGATTATGCCTAATAAGAGAGGAAGGAGAGCCCGCACTCCCAAGGAGCAACCGGTTGATAGTGAGATCCGTGGATGCTCTCACTTTGCTAGAACAAGTTATGGCTAATCAAGACAAACAAGGGGCCCAAGCCCCTTATGCTTCTACACCGGCATCTCGGGTAAGAAACTTCATGAGGATAAACCCATAGGTATTCTATGGGTCTAAGGTAGATGAGGACCCTCTAGTGTTCATTGGTGAGGTCTACAAGGTATTAGCTATCATGGGTGTCAGATCAGAGGAGAAAACCGAGTTAAACTCAAAGGGGTAGCACAAATATGTTTTAATCAATAGAAGAAGGAGAAGGGAATCAATAATGTGGTGCCATAGGAGGAGTTCAAGGCAGCTTTTATTAATCGGTTCTTCCCTCTTGAGCTTAGGGAAGCCAAATTGGTAGAGTTCATGAATTTGAGACAAGGTTCTATAAGTGTGAGGGAGTATGTCCTCAAGTTCAATCAGCTCTCTAAATATGCTCCCCATTTGGTTGCCGACCCAAGATCTAGAATGAACAAGTTCGTGATGGGTGTATCCAATTTGGTGAGTGAGGAATGTCGGTCCGCTATGTTGATTAGTGACATGGATTTGTCCCATTTGATGACCTATGCAGAACAAATGGAGGAGGACAAATTGAGGAAGAGGAGGAGTAATGAGGCTAAGGGGATCATTTTGAGGGAAAATTCCAAGGTCAAAAGGGTGGTCGTTTCCATCAAGGCCAAGGGTTTTCTCATGAATTTAATAAGAGGGTTGCCAATGACTTTCCAGGGGAAGGGCCTAAGGTGTTTGGGGTGTGGTTCCTAATGGTGGGTGTCTGAAATGTGGTAAAGGTCATAGTGGCCCGTGCTTGAGGGATACCAATGCTTGTTATGGTTATGGGGAAGTTGGGCATAAGGTGATGGATTTCCCTTGAAATCGCAACAAGGGTAAGGAGGTTCATCTACAAGGTGCTAGTTCGATTCCTTTGGGGAGAGGTGGTCAACAAGATGGTGCCCCAAGGCTCAATTGGTTCTATGCACTCCAAGGGAGGCAAGGGTTGAGGAGGTTCCCGATGTCGTCATGGGTATGTTAAAAGTCTTTGATTTTGATATGTATGTATTGATTGATCCAGGTGCCACTCTTTATTTTGTTACCCTTTTTGTTGCCAAAATGTTTTATGTTGAGTTCGAATTGTTATGTGAGTCTTATGAGGTGTGTACTCCTATTGGTGCATCTATTGTTGCTAGAAAGGTGTATAGAAATTGTCCCAACTGCATTTTGCATAAGATATTGCCTTGTAATCTTGTTGAGCTGGATATGGTTGATTTTGATGTCATTTTTGGGAAGGATTGGTTGCATGTATACTATGCCTCTATTGATTCTAGAACCTGTAGGGTCAAATTCCAATTCTCAAATAAACCCGTCCTTGAGTGGGAGATCCATGATGTGGTGGTCAAGGGTAGTTCATCTCTTGCATTAAAGCCCCTAAGTTGATCTCTAAGGGGTGTCTCTATCATCTTGAGTGGGTAAGGGATGTGGAGTCCAACGCCCTTCCTATAGAGACAGTTCCGGTTGTAAATGAGTTCCTTGATGTCTTTCCAAATGACCTTCCCAGTGTTCCTCTAGAAAGGAAAATAGATTTTGTTATAGACTTCCTTCCCGATAATCAACCCATTTCTATTCCCCCTTACCCTGACGGAGTTAAAGGAGTTGAAAGACCAATTGAGGGATTTGTTGGAGTAGGGTTTCATTATGCCTAGCCAATCACCTTGGGGTGCACTGGTGTTGTTTGTGAAAAAGAAGGATGGATCCCTTACAATGTGTATAGACTACCGACAACTTAATTAGGTCACCATAAAGAATAAGTATCCTATTTCAAGGATTGATGATTTTTTCGACCAATTGCAAGGGTCTATCCACTTCTCTAAGATTGATCTTTGGTCCGGGTACCATCAAGTGAAGGTGAGGAGTGTGATATTCCTAAAACGGCCTTCCAGATTAGATATGGGCATTATTAGTTTGTTGTGATGTCTTTTGGGTTGACTAATGCATCGGCTATCTTCATGGATCTTATGACTAGGGTCTTCAAACCCTACTTTGATTCGTTTCTTGTGTTCTTCAGTGGTGATATTTTGATTTTTTCACATAGTGAGGAGGAGCATATCGGCTACTTAAGGCTAGTACTACAAAGATTGAGGGAAGGAAAGTTGTATGCCAAGTATGAAAAATGTGAATTTTGGTTAAAAAATATTGCCTTCCTAGGTCAATGTGATGTCGGAGGATGGTATTAAGGTGGATCTTAAAAGACGAATGTGCCTGGAAACTGGCCTAGATCATTGACCCCGTCGAATATTAGGAGCTTCTTGGGCTTAGCGGGTTATTATCGAAGGTTTGTAAATGGGTTCTCTTCTATTGCTTCTCCCATTACCAAATTGACTCAAAAGAAGGATAAGTTTGTGTGGACCGATGAGTGTGAGAAGAGCTTTCAAACCTTGAAAGAAAGCTTATGTCCACTAGTATTTTGTCTCTATCGGAAGAGCTAGAAGGATTTGTTGTGTATCGTGATTCATCTAGAATTGGTTTGGGTTGTGTGTTGATGCAAAATGGTAAGGTGATAGCCTATGCTTCTAGAAAACTCAAAGTGCATAAAAAGAACTATCCTACCCATGATCTTGAACTAGCCGCCATGGTATTTGCATTAAAGATGTGGAGTCATTATTTTTATAAGGTGCATATTAATGTTTTTACCGATCATAAGAGTCTCCAATATGTGTTCACTCAAAAAGATCTCAACTTGAGGCAAAGAAGGTGGTTAGAACTTCTTAAGGATTATGATATGAGTGTGCATTATCATCCCAGTAAGGCTTATGTTGTGGAGGATGGTTTGAGTAGGGTGTCTATGGGAAGCTTTGCTCATGTTGATGGTGGGGGCATAGAGGTGGCTAAGGAGGTCCAGCAGTTGGCTAGATTGGGAGTTAGGTTGGAAGAGGTTGATAATGGTTTTATTGTTGTTGTTGATGGCTCTAAATCTTCATTGGTTGAGGAGGAAAAGTATAAGCAAGATCTTGACCCCGCTTTGTTAGAATTGAATGCATTGGTAAAAGATAGTATGGTGGAGGTTTTCTCCCAAGGGGGATATGGTGTCTTAGATACAAAGGTAGGTTATGTGTGCCTTGTGTTGGTGGCTTTAGAGGAAAGATTCTTGATGAGGCTCATGGTTCTTCCTATTCTATTCCCCCCAGGTCTACCAAGATGTATAGAGATTTGAGGGATGTGTTTTGGTGGGGAGGTATGAAGAAAGACACTACCAAATTTGTTTCCGGTTGCAATAGTTGCCAACAAGTCAAAGCCGAGCATCATAGCCTGGGTGGCCTAGCCCAAGACATTGAGATTCCTACTTGGAAGTAGGAAGAGATTAATATGGATGTTTAGTTGGGTTGCCCAATACTAGAAAGGGTTTTGTTTCCATTTAGGTTGTCGTTGATAGGATGACGAAATCGGCTCACTTTCTACCGGTTAAGACCACATATGGGGCTGAAGATTATGCTAGGTTGTACATTCATGACTTGGTGAGGTTGCATGGGGTTCCTTTGTCCATCATATCGGATCATGGTGCTCAATTTACTTCACATTTTTGGGGGTCCTTCCAAAGGAGTCTTGGTACAAGAGTTAAACTTAGTACGGCCTTTCACCCTCAAAAGGATAGCCAAGTCAAAAGAACTGTCCAAACACTTGAGGATATGCTTAGGGCTTGGGTATTGGAGCTTAAGAGTAGTTGGGATGATCATCTCCAATTGATTGAGTTTGCCTATAACAATAGTCATCATTCTTCCATCGGTATTGCCCCTTTTGAAGCTCTCTATAAGAAACATTGTAGATCACTAGTTGGGTGGTTTGAGGTTGGAGAGGTGGCTTTGTTGGGACCATACCTGGTTATGGAGGCTCTTGAGAAGGTTAGGATGATTAGAGAAAGTTTGAATACGTCCCAAAGCCACCAAAAGTCCTATGCCGATGTGAGGAGAAGGGATGTTGAATTCAAAGTTGGCGATTGGGTCTATTTGAAGGCTTCATCCATGAAGGGTGTGGTTGGTTTTCGTACGAAGGGTAAGTTAAGCCCTATATATGTGGGTCCTTATAGGGCGATGAGGAGGATTGGTAAGTGTCACGACCTAAGCCTAGGGCCTAGACATGACACGGCGCGAGGGGAACCCAAGCGAGCCCCTTAGCACATCATTACACATCCTTAGTCACGGAAGAAATAAAATAGCGACAAAAGAGTAGAAATAGGGATAACCGAGGCTAAAGGACATCATTCATATCATAACTACAAGAGTCAAAGGAGAGTCAAGGCTTATAGCATTACACATGACATGTCCAACAACACCTCTACTACATAGATAAGAGCGGGGGCCAAGACAAGCAACTGGGCTCACCCTCATAGTCAACGTATACATAAAAGAAAGACAGTTTTAGAACATAGCAAGAGATCATAAGCAATGTCCCCAGAATGGAGGACTCACCAACAAGCTTGAGTGAAATTGTACTAGCCACGTGGATGGAGATGCTCAAGTGAGGTTCTGTTTCCTACATGATGACATCATGAAGGCGTAGAGTATGCATTAGTACATTTGAATGTGCTACGTATGCAGGATTCAGTGCAACAAATGATAAGCATCATAATAAAAATGCATAACATAGGCAATGAATAACCATATAGCAATATGTCATGTATCAATGATGCTTGAAGTAAACCATGCTTACATTAAACATAATACGAGTGTAAGGAGTGACTATTATTAGTGCAATCCAAGGCCTACCACCTCCTTTGAGAGGCGCATGAGGTACAAACCCCTTCATGAGGTTTCTAAGGTACAAATCCCCCTCCCCAACATGGTTGATAAGGTACAAACCTCCAAACATGGTTGATGGACTACAAACCCCCCAACATAATTATCAAGGTACAAACCTCTCGACATGGTTGCATGAGCCTGCCACCTCCCGAGCGAGGTGATCGAGGTACAAACCCCTCAACATGGTTACCCGGTCCTACAACCTCCCGAGTGAGGCTTGGTCATCCCCAACACTATAGAGATAATATTATATGCATACATTCCCTCCATTGTCATATACATACATTCCTTTCATCATCATAAAGTAATCATTCATCTCACAAGACATGCATTGGACCTTTAATTTCTCAAGAAATCGTAACCGGACATTTTATCAAACACTTGGCGGGTGTGTGTACTAGTGTAAACCATGCAATTCAAGAGTGAAATGATGCAAGAAAATTCATTGGAAAACCATCAGTAGATACTTGGTCACACCCTCAAGCAATATACACCAAAACCCTTCATCAAATCCCATAATAGATCTTAGATTCATAGCTCAAAATATGTTAAAGCAACCATAATTTCATGAAATCCCAACATAGTGTGCAGTGAAATTCATAATAGATAAGACCCATGAGAAAATCAACTTTAAATCATGCAATTTTAGGTAAAAGGAAGCTTGGTAATCATAGGTGAAACGAACCCTGGAAAGAAACCCACATACCTTGACTTTTGGAGAATCCTTGAAGAAGATTGGAGATGGAGACTTGAAGCTTGATTGAGAACCTTAAGATCTGGATGAGTTTCGAGACTTGAATTTAGGAGATGAAATATTGGCTAAGCATTTGAGTAAGTATTTGGGAATGTCTTGGATGATATGAGGGTGAAAAATGCTAAGTATAGGTATTTTCACGCATGGGAAGGCTTAGGCCCAAGACCCAGAAGGCTTGGACTAAACATGAAAACTGGCACCAAAATAAAGCACTGGCGCACCACGCCAGCTACACACATAACTCATTGGAAATCGACACTTTGAAAATTGAAATTGTGATTTGTTCTCTCTAAAATTAGGGTTAGACCCTTTTCCCACTCAATTTGACCCCCTAAACAAGAATATGAAGTTGTACTTACAAAATAACGCACGGATTTTGAGATATAAGGAAATTACAATTCCAGGCACTTCCGAGGCACATTTTTGGCACTTTTTAGGGTCATTTCAATATCTCCCAATTGGGAAGTTCGTCCCTCATGTCAAAGAAACGTATATGAGAAGAGTAGTCATGAAGAAATCAGCCCCAATAAGAATACAACAACATTCTTAAAACACCATTTTCAAAATCTCAACGTATGTGTCAAAATCATCATGAACTTGTCACCATTGACGTGAATGCATGTAAATGACATAGGGGCTGACACATAAGATTTGGAATCATAAAAGAAAAGGACTAGTTGTGTTATCACTAGATTGAATAGCGTGAAAGAGGTTCAGATATCGCTTCTCCATGCCTACTTCGGCTCCCCGGGAGAAACTATCTACTAGACGATTCTTCCAAAGTGCCTTGACAAACTGCACATCCTCCATCCATCCATCCAATATATCCACCAGGATCTTCTCTACAAAGTCAACTTATCCACCACAACACCCACAACTTCAAAGAGTTCTATAAAACTAGAGTCAACAACACATCCCCGCAACCTAGAAGCATAAAGTGCCGGATGAACCATATCCCTATTCATAGGCAACCCCAATTCGTATTCAATCTTACCAGTCCTCCTCAACACTCTATAAGGACTCCCATAGCTTGGGCTTAACTTACCCTTCTTACCAAGATGAACAACAGCCTTCATGGGTGATACCTTCAAATAGATCCAATCACTAACCTTAAATTCAAGGTTTCTCCTCCTCACATCGGTATAGGATTTTAACGACTTGGGTTGTTTCCAACCTTCCTCTAATCCTTCATACCTTTTCAAGTGCCTCAATAACCTGATCAAGACTCATCAAAGCCACATGTCCTACCTCAATCACCCAACCGGTGATTTACAATGCCTACCATGGGGAGTCTCAAAAGGAGTCATACCAATAATAGAATGATAACTATTGTTATACACAAACTCAATCAATGAAAGATGATCATTCCAACTCTCTTAAGCTCCAATATACAAAACCTAACCATGTCTTTAAGTGTTTGGATAGTTCTTTTGGCTTGGCCATCCGTTTGAGGGTAAAAGGTTGTACTAAGCTTTACCTCGGTTCTAAGACCTCTTTGGAAGGACCTCCAAAAGTGCGAAGTAAATTGAACACCACGATCCAACATTAGCGATCAAGGAACCCCATGCAATGTCATCAAGTCATGAATGCACAATCTAGCATAATCTTCATCCGATATATGGTCTTAACCGATAGACAATGAGCCATTTTTGTCATCCTATCAACCACAACCCAAATGGGATCCAAAACCCCCTTAGTCTTGGGTAACCCAACCAAAAAATCCGTATTAATCTCCTTCCACTTCAAAGTGGGAACCTTTATTCCTCTTGCTAGGTCACCCGACCTTTGGTGTTCAGCTTTGACTTGTTGGCAACTATGGCAATCGGACACAAATTTTTCAATGTCCCTCTTTATGTCTCCCCACTAGTACACCTCTCCCAAATCCTTATACATTTTAGTAGACCCGAAGTGAATTGAATAAGAAGAACTAAGAGCCTCATCAAGAATCTTTTCCTTCAAGCTATCAACACAAGGCATACATAATCTACCATGGTACCTAAGGGCACCATCTCCCCCTTGGGAGAAAACCTCCACCTTACCATCTTTTACCAATGCTTTCGATTCCAACAAAGTGGGGTCAAGATCTTGCTTAGGTTTCACCTCCTTAACCAATGAAGATTTAGAGCCATCAACAACAATACCACCATTACCAACCCCTTCCAACCTAACTCCCAATCTAGCCAACCGATGGACCTCTTTATCCACCTCCTTCTCGCCACCATCAACAGATGCTAGGCTACCCATAGGCACCCTACTTAGAGCACTGATCACAACCTTAGCCTTATTGGGGAAAATCAATGCACACTCATATCATAGATTCTAAGGAGTTCTAACCACCTTCTTGTTACCCTCAAATCACACCTATCATATTTAGCAACCAACATCTCATTCCCTAAGACTTGCAATACTACCCCAAATGGTTCACATGCTCTATATAATTCAATGCTCCATCAGTAGAGGTCACCACAAATATGCCAAGGTAGGGTTTTAAGACCCTATTCATGAAACCCATAAACATAGCTGGTGCATAAGTCAACCAAACAATTTCACCACTACTCAAATGCTCACTCCTAATTCAATAGGACACCTAGGGATTTTACCTACCCCCATCCTCACTTGGGGACAAATCCCAGACCAAAATCAATCTTAGAGAAGCGTCTAGCCCATTGTAGTTGACCAAATGGATCGTCCATCCTTAACCATCATATCACAACCTTACGGGCCCTACACTCATTGGAAGCATGATATGTAAGTAGCCAAATCAAAAGATACTACCCCAAATCCATATTATCAGAAAGGATTCAAGAGCTCATCTACCACCCAAAATAATTTGAATAGAAATAACTTAGGTTCAACACCTCTAACCCCCACGAGACAAATAATGCAATCCTTAGAGATCAAGCGTACCATAGTACAAGAAATGGACCTACCTCTTTTTGCCACCACCTGACAACCTCCCACTCAAGGACGGGTTCATTAGAGAGTTGGATTCTAACTCCACCGGTCATACAATCAGAGGAGGCACAACATCTATGCAACTAATCCATCCCAAGTATGGCATCAAAATCCACCACATCAAAACCAACAAGTCAGAAGGCAAGACCTAACACAATATAAATATGAAACAACACATTTGAACACTCTCTTAGCAATAACATACTCAACAAAGAGGTAGATACAAAAGGTTCACATAACCACTCGGGACACACAAGGAGTCCACTAGCAACCTAAAAGGAATAATGAAAGAAATAATGGCACATCGGACCTATTAATGTATGCACACCAGTGTCAAAGGAAACTTCAACATACCGGTAGCAACATCGAGAACCTCATCCCCTCCTTGAGCCTCTTCATCAACATCACCACTCTTACCCTTTTCTTGAGCATAAGAGCAATCCAGAATTTTGTGGCCCATCTCACTTCACCCAAAGCATGCACCCGTGTTCCTCCAATATGTACCACCATGTTTCCTCCAACATTTTGGGCATCTAGGATGAATCACCCCATCATTGTCTTCTTTACTCTTATTGCATTTATGTGGCATTCCTTTACCTTATGAACCAACTCTCCACAACCATAACAAGCATCGGTACCTCACAAACATGGGCCATCATGGCACCTGCCACATTTTGGGCACCTAGCATAAGGCACCACACCACCTCTACCTTTGGGACTTTGGAACTTTCCTTCAATACGGGCCCTCTTGGCCTCATTACCTCTCCTCTTACCATTTGAAGTCTTGGGAGCATTCACTTGTTGATCAAGGTGAGTTGCCCATTTTGCCGCTGCTTTGGCCACTTCCCATAGAGCATTAGGAATCTCCACATTAATTACATCACCATCCCGAGTAACTCAAGACATATCCTGAAATGTAAAGGTTAGGGATTAGCAATAAACCCTAGGGGACCTAACTTTATCTCACGACATAGATCATGAAGAAGTGAAACATTTCCTAGAACGCCTCAAAGCCTCCTATTCATAGTCGTGGCACGCTTCACAACCATGAATAGGACTCTAATTGACGTAGTGTGTTGGACGCCAAGGATCTAACAAGCTAGTGCTCTGATACCAAGTTTGTCATGACCCAAGCCCTAGGGCCTAGACGTGACACAGCATGAGGGGAACCCAAAGGGACCCTAAGCAAGCCTCTTAACACATCATTAGACATCCTTGATCATGGAAGAAATAAAATAGCAACAAAAGAGTAGAAATAGGGATGACCGAGGCCAAGGGACTTCATTCATATCATAACCACAAGAGTCAAGGAAAGTCAACGCTTATAGCATTACACATGACATGTCTAACAACACCTCTACTACATATATAAGTGCAGGGACAAAGACAAGCAACTGGGCTCACCCTCATAGTTAATGTATCCATAAAAGAAACATAGTTTTAGAACATAACAAGAATCATAAGCAACATCCCCAAAATGGAGGACTCATCAACAAGCTTGAGTGAAATTATACTAGCCACGTGGATGAGGATGCTCAAGCGGGGCTCCATTTCCTACAAGGTGACATCAGGTACGCATAGAGTATACGTTAGTACATTTGAATGTACTAAGTATGAAGGAGGCAATGCAACAAGGGATAAGCACCATAATCAAAATGCATAACATAGTCAATGAATAAGCATATAGCAATATGGCATGTATGAATGATGCTTGAAGTAAGACCATGCTTATATAGAACATAATACGAGTGTAAGGAGTGACCATTATTAGTGCAATCCAAGGCCTTGACGAGGTGCATGAGGTAAAAACTCCTTCATGAGGTTGATGAAGTACAAATCCACCAACATGGTTGATGAGGTACAAACTCCCCAACATGGTTGATGGAGTACAAACCCCCCAACATGGTTATCAAGATACAAACCCCGCGACATGGTTACACGGGCCTGCTACCTCCCGAGTAAGGCGATCGAGGTACAAACCCCTTAACATGGTTATCCAGGCCTACAACCTCCAGAGTGAGGCTTGGTCATTCCCAACACTGTAGAGATAATATAATGTGCACACATTCCTTTCATCATCATATACATACATTCCTTTTATCATCATAAAGTCATTCATCTCATAAGACATGCATTGGACCTTCAATTCCTAAAGAAATCATATTCGGACATTTTATCAAACACTTGGCGGGTGTGTAGTACTACTGTAAAACCATGCAAATCAAGGGTGCAATCATGCAACAAAATGCATTGTAAAACCATCAATGGATACATGGTAACACCCTCAAGCAATATACACCAAACTCCTTCATCAAATCCCACAATAGATCTTAGGTTCATAACTCAAAACATGCTAAAACAACCATAATTTCATGAAACCCCAATATAGTGTGCAGTGAAATTCAGAATAGATAAGACCCATGAGTAAATCAACTTTAAATCATGCTAATCTAGGTAAAAGGAATATTGGGCATCATGGGTGAAAGGAAGCCATGAAAGAAACCCGCATACCTTGATTTTTGGAGAATTTTTGAAGAAGATTGGAGATGGAGACTTGAAGCTTGATTGAGAACCTTAAGATCCAGATAAGTTTTGAGTCTTGAATTTAGGAGATCAAATATTGGCTAAGTGTTTGAGTGAGTATTTTGAAATGTCTTGAATGATACAAGGTGAAATAAGGCTAAGTATACGCATTTTCACGCATGGGAACACTTAGACCCAAGAACCAAAGGCCTTGGACCGGACTTGAAAAATTGTCCAAAAAATGTACTATGGCACACCCTTGGTGCATCGCGCTAGGGGCGCGAAAAGCTCTCTGGAAATCGCATTTTGTGATTTTTGAATTTTGATACCGTTGCTCTTAAATTGGGGTTAGACCCATTTTTTACTCAATTTGACCCCTCTGAACAAGAATATGAAGTCGAAGGTGGTAGGTCCGTGCAACCATGTTTAGGGGTTTGTACCTCGATCTCCACGCTCAGGAGGTGGCAGGCCCATGCAACCACATCGAGGGGTTTATACCTTGATAACTATATTGAGGGTTTTATACCTCATCAACCATGTTGAGGGGTTTGTACCTGAGCATTAACCACATTGAGAGGTTTGTACCTCATTCACCTCTCCAAGGAGGTGGTAGGCCTTGGATATTCACTAATGATGGTCATTCCTTACACATATATTATGTTCTATATAACCATGATTTTATTTCAAGCATCATTCATTAATGTCATATATGTATATGCTTATTCATTGCCTAAATTATGCATTTTGTTTATGGTGCTTATCACTTGTTGCATTGCATCCTACATACTTAGTACATTTAAATGTATTAATGCATACTCTATGCCTACATGATGTCACCATGTAGGTACCGGAGCCCCGCTTGAGTATCGTCCTCCATGTGGCTAGTACGAGTTCTCTCAAGCTAGTTGATGAGTCCTCTATTCCAGGGGCAATATCTATGATCTCATGTTATGCAGTAAGGCTATCTTTCTTTTATGTATATATTGACTATGAGGGTAAGCCCGGTTGCTTGTCTTGGCCCTCTCTCTTATCTATGTAGTAGAAGTGGTGTTAGACATGTTATGTATTGAGCCTTGACTCTCTTGTTTGATGCTTATGTTATGGGAGTATCCCTTTAGTCCTTTTTCCCTTGTTTCTACTTTTATTATGTTTCTTAATTGCTTCAATGACCAAGGATGTGCAATAATATGTTAAATGGCTTGTTTGGGTGCCTTTGGGTTCCTCATTAGTCGTGTCACGTCTAGGCCCTAGGCTTTGGTCATGACAATAATAAATTATAGTATTAGCTAAAGTTAAATATTAAAGTATTACTATTTTAAAAAGATTATAAAATAAAATATAAAATATTTTTCTTACTCCACTCCATCAATTCCTTTCTTATATCCCCCGCCCCGAACCAACCAACATTGTAATTTTCTTTTTAAAAAAAGTTATAAATTTTTTAAAGAAATTCTTACTTCATCTCCCCTTATCCCCTTAAATAATAATTTAGATATTATTTCACCTTTTTTTTAAAAGAAAAAATAGATCTACCTTATCCACCTTGTCTTTCTCTTTCAATTTTTTAATAAATTTTTTAATTTTCTTCAAGATTTTTTTTCAAAGTAGATTTTTCATTTCTATTATATTTGGTACACAAGTAGAAAAAGTATATTTCTAAATATGTTTGTTTACATATCTATAAAAACAATATAAAAGTATAAAAATAAATTAGGAGCAGAAAGTTAGATGGGAGAGGGATAGAATTATATTTACAACAAAAAAAATACCCAATGGAATCCCACAAGTGGCGTCTGGGGAGGGTAGAATGTACGCAGACCTTACCACTCCCTCATAAAAGTAGAGAGGTTGTTTCTTGGGAACCTTCATCTCAAAAATTGATAAGCAGAATAAACTAGAGATGGCAAAAAAGGAAAGGAAAAAAAAGAATAGAAAGAGTGACTAATAATGAAAAGCACATGATAATATGTAAATTTGATAAATTTAACACATATAACGAAGATAATGAAAACACATGATATAAGGACCTGACAAAACCTACTAACCTACTATACCCCATAGCCAGACCTCAACCTAACGCTGTTAACCTATTAACCTTCTACTCTAATTCGTGACCTCCACTCCCTCCTATTTAAGGTAATGTCCTCGGTGAGATCAAGTTTCACCATATCATGTCTATTCACCTTCCTTCAATACTTCTTCGGTCTACCTCCACTCCTCCTAGTGACTCCTAAATTCAACCTCTTGCACCTCCTAACAGGAGCATCGGTACTTCATCTCTGCACATGTCCAAACCAGCGCAGTCTTGCTTCTCTAATCTTGTCAGCCATAAGGGCCACCTCTAGCTTCTCCTGAATGGTTTCATTTCTAATCCTGTCACTCTTTGTATATCCACATATCTATCTCAACATTCTCATCTCCGTGACCTGTATCTTTTGAACATATGGATTATTTATTGGTCGACATTCTACCCCATACAACAAGATAGTCTAACCACCATTCTATAGAACTTACCTTTGAATTTAGGTGGTATCTTCTTATCACACAGTACTCCTGAGGATAGCCTACATTTCGTCCAAGCTACTGCAATACGGTGTATGTTGTCATCATCGATATTATCACTACTCTGGATGATGGACCCAAGATATTTAAAGTTCTCTCTCTTAGGGATAGGCTAGGCAGCAAGCCTCACATCAATGTCTGCTTCATCCCTTGCAATAGTGAATTTGCACTCCAAGTATTTTCTTTTGGTCCTGCTTAGTTTGAACCCTTTGGATTCCAAAGCATGTCTTAAAACCTCTAATCTATCATTAAATTTAGCCCAAGTTTCATCAATCATTACGATGTCATCTGCAAATAGCATACACCATGGAACCTCCTCTTAAATAGTCCATGTAAGCTCATCCATCAACAAGGCAAACATAAAATGACTCAACATAGATCCTTGATGAAATCCCATCTCCACAGTAAAATACTCTGAGTCTCCTCCCACCGTTCTTACTCGAGTTTTGGCTCTGTCGTATATGTCTTTTATCACTCTAATACACGAAATTGGAACACCTGTCACCTCTAGACACCTCCATAGGACATCCCTCAGAACCTTGTCACAGGCCTTCTCCAGATCAATGAACACCATATGAAGGTCCTTCTTTCTTTCCCTATACTTCTCCACTAATCTCCGAACAAGATGGATCACTTTAGTAGTCGACCGCCCCGGCATGAATCCAAACTGATTTTTTGAAATAGACACTCCTTTTCTCACCTTCACCTCCGGCACTCTTTCCCATACCTTCATAGTGTGGCTTAACAACTTGATGCCCTTGTAATTGTTACAGTTTTTAATATCACCCTTGTTTGTGTACAATGGAACCATTTTATTCCTACTCCACTCATCGGGCATCTTGGCGGTCTTCATAATGCCATTGAATAGTCTAGTCAACCACTCTATGCCATCTTTGACTATGTTAGTCCAAAACTCTACCAGAATCTCATCGAGTCCGATCACCCTCACTCTCTTCATCCTACTCATAGCACATCTAACCTCTTCAACTATAAACAGCCTACAATAACCAAAATCTCACTACCTTTCAGAGTGTGCCAACTCCCCGAGCTCAATATCCCTACTCCTTTTTCATTTAAGAGTCTAAATGGAAGCCTCATCCACTAACACCTCACCCTCCTCAGCCTTGATACACTTCACTTGGTCCAAGTCAAAAGCTTTCTTTTCTCTCTCTTTGGCGAGCCTATAAAATCTCTTATCCCCGCCTTTATCACTCAACTCCACATATAGGTGCTCAAGCTAAAATCTTATCATTCGTCATCACCATCTTCTCTTCTGTCTTTGCCATCTTATAGGACTCCTTAAGCCTTCGCTTTTCATCCTTATCCCTACAATCTAACCACTTTGTATAAGCAATCTTCTGAGCTTTCACTTTGCCTTGGACTTCATCATTCCACCACCAATCGCCTTGACGTCCACCAAAGATCCCTCTCGAAACCCCTAGTACCTCCGTAGCTACTCTTTTAATGCACCCAGTAGTATTGTCCCACATATTGTTCGCATCTCTTCCACTACCCCAAGCCTCTAACCTGCTCAGATTTTCTTCCATCTCTCGTGAAATGGAAGGAATCAACCCGCCCCATCCAATCCTCGGTAGGGCATTAAAGGCCTTTTTCATCTTTTCTCTCTTAATCTCTAAATCCATCACTAGAAGCCTATGTTGAGTATAAATATTTTCACTCAGAATAACCTTCCAATTCTTATGTAGGCTTTTATCACCCTTTCGGTGAAGAAGTAATCTATCTGAGTCTTAGCTACCATACTACGAAAAGTAATCAAGTGATTGTCCCTCTTCGTGAAATATGATTTAGCAATAACTAGCTCAAAGGCTTTGGCAAGATCCAAGAGAGATCTCCTACCTCCATTCCTCTCCCCAAAACTAAAGCCTCCATGAACATTTTTAAACACGCTAGTGGTTACCCCGATATGCTCATTAAAGTCACCAGTCATGAAGATTTTTTATGTCTCCGGTATGCCTCTCACAACCTCATCCAAATCTTCCCAAAAGAGCTTTTATACTTCCTCATCTAGGCCTACTTGGGGAGCATAAGCACTAACTACATTCACTACATGCCTACCGACCACGAGTTTGATAGACATCATCCTATAATTAAACCTCCTAACCTCAACCACATATTCCCTAAGGTCCTCATCTACTAGGATGCCTACACCATTTCTATCCCTAGAACAGCCTGAGGACCATAGCTTAAACCCATTTACGTAGCAAGATTTAGCACCTATCTATTTGGTCTCTTGAACATACGCTATATAAATAAATCTCCTCTTAAGACACTTCACAAGCTCTATGAATTTCCTAGTAGGCGATCCTATATTTCACGATGCTATCCTTAATTTAAATAAGCCCGTCCTGCTCTTACTACCCCTACCCCTTACCCCCGACCCCAAACGACAACATAATCCTAATCTATCATTAGACCCTGATGCCACTAAGCTTAAGAAATAATAACATACTAAACCACATAGATCAGGAAGATACAATCTTGGCAGAAAACTTGGCGAACCAACAAAACAGAACAGGGAAATATACTGATTGATGTTCACGCTCCAACAGTAAAGTGGATACTATCAAGTATAAACATAACCAAAGGCTAGGGTCAAATCCACAGGGAATATAGGGCTTGACCAAATTGACTCACCAACAATCATTTCAAGTATCAATCAACAATATTTTCTAAAAGGGGGGGGGGGATTTGCAAATTGGAGTGAAATAACTACAAACACTAGACTAACAATCACTAAGAAACACTTAATTTGAGGATCAACTTAGGAATTGTGTTCCCCATGATTCACTAACTCAAATACCCTAGATAACATAACCTCAATCGGGACATTGCATGTAGGATGGTCACTTAGGTTCTTCTAGCCCTTTGCTAAAGGTGACGGTCAAATTTCACCATGGCGCTTGGTTGGCAACCATGGCTCTTGGTTGGAAACCATGGTGTACTAACTAACCGTTATCTATTGTCCCAGTCAACCTCTCCTTGGTCGGGTTTGGTTGATTAGACGAGAACACATCAATCAAATCCTTTCACCCATTTTCTTTTCCTATTCGTTACTACCTTGGTCAAAATCATGACACTAGGTGGGGTTTGGTGTTGGCCACCACCAAAAACCAAGCAATCTAAAGGAAAATGGATAATACATGCAAATACCCAATTAAAGAAATACAAAATATTCGGGTTATCTCAAGCTAGCTACTCATGGTTCCCACAACCCCAAGATGTGGGGGTTTAGCTACTCATAGCTTGGGCAAAATCACAAACAATGAATAAAATAGACATAGTTGAGAGATTACCCAAAGGAAATGAAGAACAATAAACCACCTTGATTTTTGGATTCACAAGCTTGAATAATGGGGTTAAATTACAAGTGATTCCAATTCCCAAATTGGGTCGTCAAAGTGAAACCCTAAGTGTCTACTCTAAAACCCTAAAAAATTCTCTCTAGAAAAGATATTATATTCTCTACAATCTCTTCTCCCTAAAAACCCTAACTCATACTATTTATACTATTTACGAAAAATGGACATTAATATAAATAAGAAGAATTGTTCGGCAATAGTTACAACTCGTAGGTACGACATGTAGGGTGACCTACGTGTCGTAGTTGGACTTTCATAGTCAGAACTTGGTATTTTGGATTTAACTACTACGATCCATACTACGAGTCAGGGTTTGGTCTATGACTCGTATCCTGGGCTCGTATGGTGGAACTTCAATTTCTCAGATTTTAATTTTGGAATCTATTAATTACTATGCTCATCCCCTTCGACTTGTAGCTTGGGCTACAACTAGTAGTGGGTCTCGTAGGTTCTCAAATTCAACAAAATCTGCTACTTTTCCCCAAGATTAAGCCAACCTATATTTTTCGCAAAACCAAACACTAAACACATAAAAATCATAAAAAGTCACAGTGAGAACACATAAAATTCCTTGTTTTAGACACCAAATGTGTTGTATTTTGACAGCACATCAACACCCTCAACTTAGAATTGTTGCTTATCCTCAAGCGACGACTCAATCCAGATGGATAATGAGCAATACATAGCAATCATCCTCCTGACATATACTTTACATAATTTCAACTCAGGTACCCAAGCTAGCATTTTCAAAACCTGATGGTATATCTACCAAGCAAACCAAGGCACATTGATGCATTTGACAATCCAACTATGACAAGCTAAGAAGTATCAACAATCCACAATCACTGAACAAGTCATATGCTAAACATACAATGCAAATGCCCTCACAGAAAAGAAGTCCCCTTTTTTCACTCAACAAGAAATCATAATAGATTGAGTGACTGGGAAAGAATACTTACTCTCAAAACTAAAATTCATACATGATGACCAATACCATAGGCTTGCCCATGTACTCACACTCCAAACTGTTGACTAGTTTGATTAGGATCACTTTAGGACTTTATAGGCTTGTAACGTAGGCTCATGGGGCTTTGGTAAGGTATTTTTGGGCCATAAGTGACTAAAAGTCATCCTTGAACCATGTTTTTCAACACTTTCACCTTAATAACTCTACCATTTTCCCTTTGTTCTCCCTTATGCTCCATTTTCAAGCTTTTCCGAGTACTTTCTTTTCATTTTTCAGCTTGTGCTTTATTTTTTAACTCATTTTGCTATTCTTCTAACTCTAAGGCAACTTTTCTTCTATTCCTCTCACCCGGTACATGATTTTCCATTTTTTTCATTTGTTCCCAACTAATCACCTCATTTTTGCTACTATACTACACGTAGGTCACCCTCAACTTAGGCTTCTAGCCTAATGTTAAGTATACAATATCCATTCCCTAAACTAGGGCCACTTTTGGTAGCCACCCTCAACTTAGGAATTTTGCCTCCATAAAGGTTCACATGTTCAAGGATAGACCAGGGCCAATATCAAAGTATTTCACTAGACAAGGTTAGGCTAGCTAGGTATCAAGAAAGAAAATGTACATGTAAGGCTCAAACATTCGGAACAAAGGGATAAACTACTTCATTTGGTGGGTCATTCAGGCAAAAGTGGACTAATTTAAAGAACAATGGCCAAAGATCTCTTCCATTACCATAATCTCCAGTCCAACTCAGAGTAACAAGGCAAGTTCGGAATCAGCATACAATGCATAAATATGACAAAATTAGCTCACACACATATGGCATTGCATACATAACCAACATAGACTCACAAATCATGCTTCAAGCATTAACTTGTTTTCGCTTCATTAGAACAAACATTTCCAAACCAACCACTCATTCAAGATAGCAAGTATAACCAACAATCACAAAACTTTAGTGGGTACCAATTTTTCAAAACCTTCAAAAACCATTCAAAACTATATACATGCCAAAAGTATTAATTGCCATATATCCATAAATTATCTGCAACACCTAAAACAAGTCGGTTCAACACAAAATAAAATTATCCACAAGGAAAAAGAAACACGGCAAGAGAACTTTGGGATATCAAAATTAGGATAGTTATTGGACTAAAGGCTACCCAGACTTCACCCTAGTCCATAACTTCCCATACCACACCAAAAAGCTACACTTTGTCCTC
>JAPFFP010098738.1:0-19959 GCA_026153255.1 Solanum medicagineum | reverse complement strand
TGTGCTGTCTGGTTTGTAAACCTTTATGGTATCCGTGGGTACGACGGGGCCCTGTCCCGTCATATGTCATTTTGCTTCTGATTAGAGGTCTGTGGATGCTAGTGGGTTATGGGGTAAGGTATTTGTGCTTGTAAATATAGTCTATTGTATATTTTGAATCTATCAGGCGGCGGGATCGCAGCGGAGGCCTTATCGGCCCGCTTTTATGTTTGTGAAAATTAGTACGCATATGTATACATATCTGTTCTGGTTGGCTGAGTTTCCTTGCAGGTGGGTTAGTCAGTAGAACAAAGGAAACTCTGCCGGATTTTCTGTAAATTCATTAAGAAGTATTTTTTGCTTTTGTATCTGTAATGGTGCCTAATCGGCACAAGTCACGGCCCCGGGGTGGGGTCGTGACAAAAAGCGACTATAAAAATTAAACTAAAACCACCCAAAAAGTATTTTAAACTATTTTAAAATATAAAAAGTAAGAAATTTTGAAATATTTGATCAAAATTGGGTGTCAACAGTCTCAATATGAATATTAAGAATGAAAAAAACTCTAAATATAACTTAAATTTTTTAACTTGATCATTGGGCCTTACCCAACTCAAACCTAAATTTATTGTATTGTGATTTTTAAATACTGAATGCTTAAAGAAATAAATATATTAAGTGAATTGTTGTAACTACATAAATAGTTTTTATTTTCCTTTTGACATAAGAATGTAAATATTTAAATAAATAAGCTTTTATAAATAAAATATTTATTTATTACCATTCACGATATTTTTGGGAATTAATGTTATTACCATCAACAAATCCCAAATAGATACCATCCTCCTTGACTTGCCAAACACAATTGTGAGTACCCAATGGAACAATTTTATTGCCATCATGAACGCAATAATTTATATCATCAAATACATTGAATACTAGATTTTTAGAGCCCCACCAAAAGTGACAAAAGTATAACGTCTCAACAAATGCGCAAAATCCCCATTTGAATTCACCTCCCACAGGAAGAAAATTATGCCCCAAATCATCGTCACCAGATGCACAATGGATTTCTAGAGCATTCTTAGTGTCTACCGGAAGATTATTGAAAATATGTACCACATAGTTTTTTAAAATCGGAATTTGACAATTATAACTCTGGATTTTATTGGGCATGATTGATAACAAGAAGAGGATCTTCACTATCAAGTGAAACATCTTGAGAAAATAATAAGAACTATATGCTTTTTTGAATATGAAATTTTGTGCGTGTTTTTGATGGTGTATATATATAGGAGAAATATATGTTGAGATTTGTAATTTTTTTGGAAGATCTTTTAATTTGTAGATTACAACATCATAAAATATATTCTATGTTGGGAAACAAAACATTATAAGATAGACATTAATTTATTTTCATAGCTTTTTCTACCAAAAAGAAATGGATCAAAAACGATATTCCCTCTGTCTCACATTATATGCGCATTTTTCTATAAATATTTATTTAATATTATATGAGCATTTACTAAATTAGGATAAAATTAATTATTTTTTCCCATTTTACCCCCACCATTAATATAATATGTGGAGATTTCAAGAGGTTGATTAATTACTTTCACATTCAAAGAGTAAACTATTCCTATATTTTATGTATATTTTTTCTAACTTAATTTAATATACATTGATATAAATAAATGGTAAAAGAGTAAAGTTTTTACTAGTGTATTAATAATTTCTTAATTACCATATCAAATGAAAAGTACCTATATAACATGGAACGAAGATAGTACTTTATCAAATATATCAATCGATAAAATAAAATGATGATAAAATCAACTAGAACAAGCAAAACATTTATTAAATGACAATGGAAAGCAATTTAATTAGTACAATGAACATGATTTGTATTTAGAAGGGCATGAATTAAATACAATTTATATTTAGTTATCCAAAGAAACTCTTCATTCTACATATTTTATACTTTCTCCATTCATTTTTACTCTTCATATTTGAACTTGACATACCTAATAAAAAAATTAAACAATGATTGACATGACTATATTACCAGACTATTCCTATTAATTGGTGTAAACTATGAAAGACATAATTTCTTTTTGATATATTAAAAGTGACTAGTAAAAATAAAAATTTATTTAAAAATAGTGAACGGATAAATATGAACAGAGGGAGCAGGAACAAAGGAAACTTCCAAGATATTGAATACATGCACAATGTTGAAGTGCTTGGTTGTTCAAGAACTCCAGGCTAGTGTCTTCTTGTTTACCAAATTCATTGTAACATAATTTTATCATTTATTGGAATATGAACTCTTTTTTTGAAACAAATATATTAAATATAGACATATTTTTTAAGTATATGTATTTTATAGAGATGTACCTAGGTGTGACATCGTACATAAAAGGTGCACATGGAACATCATGCAAGATGGTTTGTACCTACACAATTTGGTTTTCAACCGGTCGATGTCACCTATATCATACAAGATAGATGTTGCATCTGAAGTGAATGTAAAATGAATGGTGCAATTGTTCTAAGGGTTGACCTTAAACAATCAAATCTTCATAGGTACATAGTTCCTAATCTTTTTGGTAACATGACTTGTGGGATTAGGACTGAAAACTTCCATCTTTTTGATTTGAATAGAGATGGAATAAAGTGTGAAGAATTGAGGTGCACTTGGAACATTATGCCACCTCGTTTGTTTCTCTTCCACAACTCTAAGCAAAATTTGGTTTTCAACTGGTCGATATCACCTATATCATACAATGTAGATGTCGTTAGTAAGTTGATTGATCCAAAATTAGCTTGCTAAGTATCTTGTATCCAACTTACTTCTTTATGTATTTCATTATCATGTCATGGTATATACTCAGTAATTTTTCGATCAATTAAGCTCTTTGTAAGAATTTTCTTCGCGAGTGAATACTATTCTCATCAATAGGCTTCATAACACACAATTGTACAATATGCTAGCATCATGGCTCGAATGATAACGACATTTAAGTTAATACGATTACAAGATCTAAGATACTACAATTATTGATCAACTTAAGAATTTACTGATGATAACAATTATTTATAATTTAAAAATTTTATAAATTAAAGTATTAGAAACTTTTTTGAATGAAGAAGTTAAAATGAAGAGGAAAAATCCATGAGATATTAGATAGAATTGGTAATTAAGGAGTTCAAAAATATATAGTAAAATAAAAAATATTAAGGAGATTTTAGGAGTCTCAATAAAGACATGATTGGTAAAAAGTTGCACTGGTTAGTTTTGTTATCTTTTTTCTATTGCTTATGAAAGTTATCTATATTTTCAATATTTCATGATTAATCAATCTTTCCGTCTAAGTTGATCGACAATAACCCTAACTATTTGTTCATTTATGGAGGTGAATAATACTATTCAAATTATTTGTAATAATAATAGAATCTAAAGTTTTATTTTTTTAAACTCTTAAGTACAATAGGGTGAATTACTTCAAGATTTTTTTCCTTTATTATTTGAATTACAACTTATTAATTCAAAATAGTTATTTCATGAATCAAATAGTTTATTTTTCATCATCTGACACAAGAGAAATTAAGAAAGCATTTTCTTTAGCTCCAAAATTTTAGTGAATTTTATGATTTTCTTTTCGCTGAAATAACATAAAATTCAATTTAAAAACCTTTTAAGAAAATTATAAAAAATTGCCCAACTTATATTATATAATAATTTAAAATTTTGAATTAAACTACTCACATATTTCATATAAGTAAATAAAATTTCATATAATACCATCCAACAAGTTATATTGTAAATAAATGGCTATTATCTTATTAATCTTGATCAATATATTTTAGCAATGATGTTATTAGGTTAACTTAAAGAATTTAAGTTTTTAAGAATATTACACTGGCTTGGGTACCAGCAACATTGTGAGAAGTTGAACCTACAAAAATGTGCAAATAATATCTCAAATTCTCCTATAATACTAAGTCGAAAAGCTAAAAATGAAGTTATTTCCAAGAAGTACCAACAGTAAAGAATGGAGAACTTAAAGAAACCTGACCAACAATAAAGAATGGAGAACATAAAGAAAGAAGTTGAAGAAATTTGCGAAAGCGAGCAATCTGAAAATTAAGAATGTAATACAACTGTGGAAGTTTGACAGAGACGGAGGTTCACACTACTTGATTCAGAAACTAGATGGACAGTAAACATGTTTAGTATAATGGAGAACATAAAGAAAGAAGTTGAAAAAATTTGCGAAAGCGAGCAATCTGAAAATTAACGATGTAATACAACTGTGGAAGTTTGACAGAGACGGAGGTTCACACTACTTGGTTCAGAAAGTAGATCGACAGTAAAAATGTTTAGTATATACTTATTTCTTATAGATTTGGACATTTAAATTCCTTAATAACATAGATTTAGACTATTATGCGAATGTACAATGGATCATGACTGAAGTTCTGCGTACAACAAACGAAAGGGCAATGAAATCATTTGTAAGTGGATGTTTGAAGTATATATTTGTACAATCAACTTTTGCACTGGGTTATATACATGTTTCAAATATTTCATTTGTTATAATTTAAGACTTGATGTAGCTCTCGCTGACAGTAAATAACTCTCTACTTTTGCGTATTATATCTTGATCAGAAATAGAATTTTTTTTTATCAAAAGATTCCCAATATATAAAAATTGGTATTTTTTTTAATTAAAAGATTCCCAATATTTTAAAAGTTAAACTCTTACATCCCCTATATTAGGAAAATTTTACACCACATCTTTATGATATATATCCATGATTAAATATATTAGTTTTAAACTAAGACATCTTTTTCAAAAGTTACTTTTATGAAGTTTTAAAACGAAAATTGAAAAAATATTGACAAAATTTGTATTTCGTTCTAAAAAGAATATTATCTTACTAGATAAAAATAACTTAATTTTCATCTAATTTGGAAGAACTTATTCCAGAATTAGTTATCCCGAGATAACTTATCCTAACATGTCAATGAAATAAATTATCGTATCGTTATGATATAAATGGTGGAATAAATTATCCAAAACTTGGCAACCAAACAAAATACACAAGTTTTATCCCTTTACTTTTTTCTTTATCTCATGGCTATTTATTTTTATCCCTCACATGAAATGATTTGCAACCACAGAGATACTATGAGTGATTTTAAATCACAAAATTTTTAAAGTCCTTTTTTAAAACATTGTGTTAAATCAAATAATACATATAAATAAAATAAAAAAAATATAATTTTTCATCGAATGATATTCAGATCAACCTCAGCCTCTCCCTACACTATGGAACAAAATTATCTCCAATATAAATGCAAAAGTGATAAAAGAATAACAAAAAGGAATCGTACAAAAAGACCAATTGAAATCTATTCTCACTTCTCAAGATAATCAATCATAACAAAATCATCGTCTCTAAATTCACAGTAAAATTTCATAGTTGCAAGAGAATTTTCAAAAAAATTGAGAATGTGCACCTTATAGTCATAATTTCCTTGAATATTATAGGGACTGATAAATAATATTTTTTACTAATAAAACTTTTTAAATATTCGAAACTAAAATTCTACATTTATCTCACCATAATCTATATATAAAAAAATCTTCTCACCAATCACGATATTTTGTGTAAATAATTGTACCATCCGAATTTAAATGACCCAAATAAAAACCATCAGCTTGCACTTTCCACATGCAATCACCAGTATATTCTGGAACATAACCTTGTCCATCATGAACGCAATAATGCAAATCGTTAAATACATCGAACACTTGATCGTTATTTGCACCCCACCAAAAGTGACAAAAGAATAACGTATCTCTATTTGCGCAAAATTTCCAATTGAACTCCGTTCCTGCAGCAGGAAAATGATGTCCCAAATCATCATCGCCAGATGCACAATGAACATCTAATTTAGGAGACGTGGCCGGAAGTTCATTGAGAACGTGCACCGTGCGTGTACAAACTCCTGCATGAATAGTGTGGATCATGATAAAGAATTGTAACAAAACGAGGATTTTCACTAAGGAGTGAACCATACCGAGAAAATAATTATGAATAATGATTTTGAATAATATGAAATTCCCAAATGTGTTGATGGTAATATATAGGACGTATAATGATATATTTAAGGCACTATTTTATCAATCTTATTTTTTCCTTTCTTTTGGCTCTTATGTTTTGACTAGCAAGAAAAATTGAAAATAATAATAATTTATTTAATTCTATAGTCTTGTTGAATTATTGTAGTCAAACCTCACTATGGTAATAATATTTCTTTGAAAAATTTATGGCTACTAGTGAAGTAGTCGATATTGTATATGTATATTAATATTTAATATTTATATTTTATTTAATCGCTAAAGGTATTATGCAAAAAGTTAAATTAATGATTTTGTGTGCCAAAAAAGAAGCTGGAAAGTAGTTGTCAATCGTTTAATTAAATATTTTTTAAAAAAGAATATAAATATAAAAAGAATTATAAGTATACACATTGGACATCAAAAAGAGGATTTTTACTAAGGAGTGAACCATGTTGAGGAAATAATTATGTATAATCTTTTGAATATATATATATATCGAGCCTTTTAATGTGAATTAATGACGACGATCTTTACCTTTAAATTAATAAAGGAAAATACTTTTATCGCTTTTTGATTATTTCTTCCTCTCTTTATGTTTTGGGGAATAAAAACATCATAAGAAAGAAATCACCCAAAATAGGCAAAAAAGGATTCATTAAGTTGTAATAAAATCAATTTAACACCTTACTCTTTATAACTCTTATATTACTTGAGAACTTAATTAATTAATTAATATTGTATACAGTGGGAAGCTATATATTAATTAATTAAGATATTAATTAGTATCAAGAAATTAGTTAAGGTAAATACTATTGTATACTAGTACTAGGTGTTTATATGAGAGTGGCTATACTTTATTAGTTTTTGGTGTCATGTGGACTTATATCATGGTTACGATTTATTTAATATAATAATTACTTTATATAAAGTCACAACAACAACATATCTGATGAAATTTTACAAGTAGGGTCTGGGGACGATACATTAATAGGGTCTGGGAAGGGTAAAATGTACGTAGAGATGGAGAGACTGTTTATAATTATTTTTTTTATTTTATCCTTTTTATAATAATTTTTTCGATCTTCTACATATTTACATGTCAAATAACAAGAAGAGGAACAAATGTGCCATCTTGTGAAAATTAATAGCAAATACTATGTATGCTTAATTTTGGATATGAAATATTTTTTATGTATTTATAGATATAGGAGAAATTAAATATGTATAACGGTCGAATTTAATGGGGGAGAGAGGAGAGAGATAAGGAGATTGAGAGAGGGAGGAGAGAGGCGAGCGAGAGAGGGCAAAGAGTGAAGAGAGATGAATTGTATATGTATATCTGTCAAATTGAATATGTATATTTGTAAAATAATTGTATATATGCAATTGCTATACATATGTATTTGTATTTCTGGCAAGAAATTGCAGAGAGAGGTGAGAGAGGCGAGAGAGTAAGAGAGGAGAGAGAAAATAACAATAAAATCAATAATTACATATTGTAATTTTTTCAAAATATAGTGATATAATATAAATACGTACCATATGTTTTGTCTAATTACGTAATAAGTGCCTTTTAAATAGGACAAGATCAATCTCTATCTTTTGGTGACATAAGGAGATTATTTGTATTGTTTTATGTTAACTTAGTTAGGAAGCAAAACATCTTAAGAAAATAAATTAATTTTCAATCCGTGTTTTAAAAAGAAAAAAAAAGTTTAATGTTCCATTTACATTATCCAACTCTAACAACTTATTGAACACATTCATACATATACATAGAATTAAAAAACAAAAATGATAAATAAGATAATTTCATGTATAATTCCAAATACCTATAATTTTTCTAATTTTTACTTTTCCAAATACAAAAGAAAGGTCTACATTAATGGACTTAAAAACAAAGGTGACTGAGTTTTCTGGTCTATGAGGGTATTTTACAGCCCATGGAAAATTCCATGAGTCATAATTGCCCCTCGTATGAGATTCTAGAAACTTGACGTTTTTAGTACCCATCAGATGAGACCTTCTACGAGTCGTAGAACATTTTATGGCTTATAGAAAGGTCTCGTGGATCCTTGCCTGCAAAAAATTCAGATACTAGAATCATCTATGACTCAATCTATAACTCGTAGAACCTTATATAAGTCATACCTAGTTTCGTGGATGTCATTCCAGTAAACAAAAGATGTGAATACTACTTTTACGAGAGCATTCTACAACTCGTAGTTTCCAATATGGCCCATAGAGGTGCTTTTGTAAACCTTTCTACAATCAAATCTGATATGCTTTGCATTTCGTTTCGTGATTTGGGAGCTAACTAGGTTGCATAAATATGTATATTTCAGGTACTATGGCCCCAAAATCAAGACATGAGGAGATCAAAGCTATGCAGAGGAGGCTCAGAGATGAGACCTTGGGGGAGCAGCTGACCCCTACACTTAGTGGATCACTTGAGGAGCTCAGCATCTGACCTGACCCAGATACTGACAGACCATAGAGTCGGGCTGCCGCCAGACTTGGGAAGACCCAAGCTCTTGTCGTTCATACTCCCAAGTCTAACGAGGGAGACCATGCACGAGCAACTTTATTCAAATGACTCCGTCTAGAGAGGAGTCAGGCTCAGATTCAAGATCCAGCGATGAGTAAGAGACAGAGTCCTCTGCCCATCCATGGACATCACCATCACCTCCACATGCTCTTACTAGTCGGTAGTGTGTCACAGGCATGCAGGACATATACACAGAGGACGTGCATGTTACTGAGCAAAGCAAGCCAGCCTACTCCATTTATAAGAGCCCAAGGTCATCTCAGCCGAATTAGATAGTGTCCCCAGTTTCCAGGACACTATCAAATGATATGGGCTCCAGTGGCTGACTAAATCACTAGGGAGGTACTCCCCGACCATGGTATAGAAGTTCTACATATCTTATGCAGCCACTATTCAGAGCACTCTTCCCAAGGGAAAGAAGCCCTTCGCTCAGCCCAGATAGACGCAGACCAGAGTGAGGGGTCGGCAGGTGGACATTTAGAGACCCGAGTTCCCAGCCACCAGATCTACAGCAGAGTTCGTCCATGGAGTGGGACAGACCAGGGACAAGGGTCGGATGAGAGACCACGACCGCAGAGCCGGCTTGGTGAGATGGGTGGTCGGTTTGATTGCTGAGCAGGGTCTAGAGCCTGCATGGGTAGCTACTTACTTGGAGCCTATTTTGAAGGCTTCTCTTAGTTTCCCCGCGAAATTTTGGTGGGTGGTTGTCAGATCACAAATTTGGCCTATGCTTGCAGATAATACTTTGACGTCGGAGTGTGCAGTTCTAGTTGCCAGCATCTTAGCTGGCTATGAGATAGATTGGGCCTGCCTCATCGCCGAACAGATTCATGAGGCGACTTTGAAGAGGTATACCTCCATCCCCTTCCCATGCTTGGTCTACAGACTTTATTTAGATTCGGGGGTGGAGAGTCTACACCATCTAAGCTCACCGATCGAGGTCCAATGTAGTTTGGATGCCAGCCTAATTAAGGCTGAGGAGAATCAGGTAGCCCTGTAATGAGCATCGTACCAGCCAGCTCCCACGCCAGAGATGTTCACCCCAGCACCACAGCTTGAAATTCCACCCACCACCACCACTGCTACTACTACAGAGGAGAGGTCCCACTACTATTCTTGCACCGAAGGCCACTTCATCATAGACAACATCTGCATACATAGTTTATGTGTCTGCATTATCTATTCAAGCTAAGGCACAGCGATTGTCACATGTTGAGTCTCATTTGATTCAGTTGGTTCAGCAGCTCAGGCCCAAGGTCTATCAGGCGATTACAGAGTCTGAGGGTCTTACGTAGGCATACATGATCGCTGTTATTTAGGTCCAACTTTCCGCCGTGGATGCTCCCATTAATGCCTTCAAGTTGAAGGTCCAACAGAGCTTGAGTACCGCCAGGCCAGCAGATATGATGGTCATACAGACAAAGATCCAGTGACTCTAAGCCAACATGGCAGCAGCATTGGCAACACCGGTGATACTAGTAGAGACTACATTCCCGATGCCAGTGGTAGACTTATTTGCTTCTAAGGAGCTTACACAGCCTCCCCACAAGAAGAGGCCCCGCCATGATGATGATCCACATGCAGTGCAATTACATGAAGGGCTGACAAAGCAGAAGGAGCTCGAGCTTGTCTTGAGGCAGTCGAGATAGGAGTAGGAGATACGATAGACTCATGCGCTCGAGCAGGTAAGGGGTGCTGGCCCCTTCTGTCATGGTGATACAATTGAGGAGGGCACCACGCATATTAAGGCTGGTCAGACTCAACCACACTGTGGTGCCTAGGCACCTAGGTATGTTCTTCTTTACCCTGGTACTTTATTTTGTATTGATTGTGTACATTTGAGGATAATGCACTCTTTTTCGATGGGGTGTAGGTAGGTATGGACCTTAGTGAAGTCACCCCAATTTTTGAATCCTAGGGGTTTTCTTGCTTGTGTTCTTTTCTGTTGAACTGGTATGTTTAGGATGTTTAGATAGTATTGGTAGTACATAGTACTGATATCTGTGGCGTATATATGTTTTTGTGATTTTTTGTGAAAAATGATACACACCAAATTTTTAGTTAGTTAGTCTAGATAGCAATCATGCATGTTTAAGTGTGTTGACAGCGTTTGTTCTGATAAGTGAGGATAAAATTGAGATGAAAAGCATGATCTGAGAGTCTACGTTGGTAATGTAATCAGCTCCATGTGATTACGAGCTTAATTTGCTAAATTCATGTATTGTGTTTCTATTCACAAGTTGCCCTGATATTCTGATTTAGACTTTAGGTTAGTTGGAGTAAGAAAAGATCTTAGGCCATTGTTCATAATAGTCTATTTAGCCTAAATGGCCAACCAAATGTGCAAAATATCCCTTGATCTTAATGCTTGAGCCTAATATGTACCTCTTCTTTGTAAAAATCTAAGTGACCTAGCCTTATTAGTTGTAAAATCCAAAAATTGGCCTTGGTCCTTCCTTGAACATTGTGCACCTTGACTAAAGCAAAAAACCTAAGTTGAGGATGGCTACCAAAAGTGCCCCTAGTTCTGAGGTTGGATAAGTGCACCTCACCTCAACTTAGGCCAAAAGCCTAAGTTGAGGGTGGTTGGTGTAAGGGTAAAACACAAAATGAGGGGAAAATGTTAGTAATACATGGAAAAGGAGTAAAAATGTGTACTGGGTTCAAGAAAATAGAGTGATGCGTTAGTTATGAGATAAAAAGAAAAATGAAGTGCAAACACAAGGCAAAAAATTGAAAAATGAAAAAAAAGCACCCAAAAAAGCTTAAAATAGGAGAAAGGGAGAACGGAATGAAAAGTAATAGTGTTGGTAGGGCGAAAGTGTAGAAAAACGCAATGTCAAGGAGGGTCTTTAGTCACTATTTTCCCAAAGTATCATACCAAAGCCCTCTGAGCCTACGTTACAAGCCTTTAAAGTCCTAAAGTGATCACAGTCCAAGTAGTCAAAGGTCTTAGTCATGAGTATAGGGCCAAGCATATGGTATTGGGTATGATACATGAATATCTTTTGTGAGAATGAGTGATTTTGCATAGTCCCAAAATTATACATGAAACATCATTGAGAAGGAGATATGGGACTTCGTTCTATGAGGGCACTTGCATTATATTGCTAACATTAGTCTTATTTAATGATTGTGGCTTGTTAATAGTACCTCGCTTGTCATAGTTTCACTGTCGCATACATTAGTCTGTATTGGTTTGCTGGAAAGCTATCTAATTGTGTTTTGAAAAGTGGTGTGGGTATCTATGTTTAAGTGTGATGAGATATGCGCCATTAGCTTGAGGTTTGTGTGTTGCTGTGCTGCTTATATAGATTGAGTCTATCGCTTAAGGACAAGCAACAATTTTAAGTTGGGGGTGTTGATGTGCTGTCAAAATACAACATTTTTTATGCTTAAAACTTGGAATTTTGTATGTTCTCAATGCAATGTTAGTAGGTTTGATGTGTTTTTGTGTTTGTTTTGTAGGATTTCAGGGTTGGCACAATGTTTGGGCAAAATATGCAGAAGTTGCTGATTTTGAGGATTTACAAGATCCTTTACGGGCCATAGAGTATTCTACGACCGTGAAAGAGGCTTCGTGTGAAATTCCAGTGAACGGTGGATTTCTAAAGTTTGGTCTACGAATATGCAAATGAGTCATGGATCACTTTACGAGTCGTACACCAAGTCTCGTACCCTGAGGATCAGAAAGTGAAGACTAGCAAAAATTTCATCAGATGAAACCTCCTACAAGCCGTAGAACCTTTTACGGGCCATTGAGGGGCATCATAGAAGCCAAGTCCAGAATTGAAGTAGCAAAGTACGAAAGCCTGACTACGAGCCGTAAATCACTATACGACCCGTAGAGCACTTCGTGGACCCTGCCGACCCAGTTGTCCTATTTTATTTTGGGTTTGTATTTTAAACATTATAAATAGGTTTTTAGGTTATTTTTCTTAAGGAGTTAGCACGAGAGCAGCGATATACAGTAGAGAAAAACATCAGAGAGTTAAGATATACTTGTTAACTTTAATTTCATCTTATAATTACAATTTTGTGATTCTTATTGAAGCTTTGGATTTTCCCATGCTTAATTAAATTGTGTAAGTACTTTATTATGTTATTAAAATTCATGAGTCTTGCATTTACACAAATCATGAATAGCTAAATTCTCAACTAGAGTTGTGGGAACCATGAAGAACTAACAAGGTAAAATCGAATAATTCGTAATTCTTGAAAAGTGTGCATGGATGTATTAATTAATTCTCTTCATTTTGAATGTTTTCTAATGGTGGCCAATATTAGAACCTACCTAGTGTTACTGACTGGACCAAGGTAGTAATGAATAGGAAAAGATATTAACTAACAGGATTCGATCGTTGTTTCTCTTCTAATCAATCGAACTGGGCCAAGGGGAGGTTGTACGAGGAAAATAGGTAAGGGTTAGTAATGTCACACTGTGGGGATGGACCAAATCACATAGTGAAGTTCGCCTCTTGCCTGGGTCAAAGGGTTTGGTAAACTTAACTTACCGTTCTGCATGCTACACTCTAGAAAAGAATTCAACTATTTAGGGATAAAAGTTAGGGAATCACGGGAAAAACAATACTCTAGTTTTTCTCCATATTGGTTAAACACTCGTCATAGTTTAGAGTTATTTTTATTAGTAATTATACAAACCCTTCCCCCCCCCCCCACTTTGGAGAGATAAGTTATTTAATAAACCCAAATTGTAAAACTGAATTATTCTAATTCTACCATATTCCCTTGGGTTTGACCCTAACCTTGATTAGGTTCTATAGGTGTAGCTTGGGCGACATCAATAGTAAGCATATAGTTCTAAGGGACAGAAAAGTAGGACTCATGCTATGGGGATGTCACAAGAATAGGGATTAGCATTATCCACATAGCTCATAAGAACTAAGGGGCGGGTAAGTATGACTCACGCTATGGGGATAGAATGGGACTTAGGACTTTTCACATTTCCATATCTCATCATAAGCAAATCATCAGAGTATCAATACTAAATAGATAGCCATAATCATAATCTCCAATAGAAATACATTACATAATTTCATACAAGAGTGCACATATTGTCCAACAATGCCTCTAAGTCATAGAATAGGACGGGGAAAGAAGGGCAAGACATGTCCCGGGCTCACCCTCAAAGTAAATAAAACATAAGCAAAAGCAATATACTAGGTAGATGGAAAGTGGCTTATCCTTGGATAATAGTACTTACCACAATAACTTTCACAATCCAAGCTAGCCGTCAAGAGGTAGATGAAGGTAGTCTCCAGTTCCTACATGGTTAGATCATGTAGGCAAAGAGTATACGTTAGTGTATTTGAATATACTAAGTATGCAGGCATGCAATATATATGAGCATGAAAAAAAGTATATCAGCAAAGAAGAGTAATATATCAATATGTCATGAAATACATGAGGTGTGAAATGCAATAATACTTCAACATAGAGGGGACGAGACCTCCACTGACATGTAAGACCATGCGAGTTATTACATGGAATTCTGATGTCTTCCCTACACTGAATGAAGAGGTGATCTAATTATCAAAGGTAGATCATATTTGTACTTATAGGTGAAACGTCCGACAATGTGCCCTGGAAATACCCATAATCAGAATTTTCATATATCTCAAACTTCATGCATATATCGAACATCCAACTTCATATTCATGATCAGGGGAAAAATTAAGTGGGAAATGGGTATAGCCTTGATTAGAGGAACCGTATTGAAAAATAATTTTTCAAAAATTTCAATTTCCGGTGGCTATCCATACCCTGGCCGCGACGCTCCAGGGGCGCGGATCAATGTTATTTTTCCCTGAAAATTTTGTTTCAGCCCAAGGGCCTTGGGGTCATAGCCATATGCCCACTTATGCATAAAAACACCTATACTTAGCCATTTTTCAACTCTATATCACTAAAGACCCTTTCAAACCCCTTTGTAACACTTAACCAAATACTTCATCGAAATTCAAGTGTCTCAAGCTTAATTTCGGATCTCAAGAACTCTATTCAAGCTTCAAGTCTCCTTCAAGACTACAGCAAGAAAACATATGTCTGATGTATATGGGTTTCTACCATTGGGTCCTTTCACTCATGGTATCCAACCTTTGTTTTTATGAAAATTGCATGTTTTCAAGTTGGATTATCTATAGGTATCTCTTATTATGAATTTTAATTATAAACTATGTTGGAGTTTCATGAAATGTTGATTGTTTAAGCATGTTTTGAGCTATAAATCTATGATCCATTATGAGATTAAATGATGGATTTCAAGATATCTTACATGAGAGTTTTACTATGTGTTGATGAGTTGATTTACATTAAGTCTTCTCATATTACTTCACTCTTGAATTGCATAATTTTGAACTAGCATTACACACCCGGCAAATGTTTGATAAAATGTCTTGATAAAGATTTCTTAAGTTATTGATGATTTATTACGTGGTTTATGAGTCAATAGACTTTATGATGATTAAGAGATTGTATGCATGTATTGAATTCATGAAGAGTATATACGGTGTTGCAAGTTGACCACACCTTGTTGGGGGTGACATGCCCAATCACCTTGTTGAGGGGGTGACATGCCTCAATCACCTTGTAAGGGGGTGACATGCCCGTACTACCTTGTTGAGGAGTATGTACCTCATTCACCTTGTCGAGGGATGGCATGCTCGTACTACCTTATTGTGGATATGTACCTCAATCCCCTTGTCAGGGGGTGACATGCCCGTACTACCATGTTGAGGGTTAGATACCTTGACCACCTTGTCGGGGGGTGACATGCCCGTACAACCATGTTGAGGGGTAGCTACCTCAATCACTTTCCAAGGGGGTGACATGCCTTGGATTCCAAGTAATAGCTTGGTCTATGATTATGGTCTCTTCCTACACATGTAATCTATATTTGCAAGTTATAAGATTTACAAGCATGTTTTACCTCAAGCATTGATCATGCTTGCCATTTTGATATTATACTTATTCACTGTTTATGATTATGCATTTTGTTTATGTTGCCTATGTCTTGTTGCATAGTATCCTACATACTTAGTATACTCAAATATGCTAACGCATACTCTATGCCTATATGATGTCACCATGCAGGAAGTGGAGCACCTCTTGATCATCCTCCACATGGCTAGTTCAGTGTTTTGCAAATAAGGCTTGGTGAGTCCTCAAGTTCGAGACGCTATCTATGTTATTTTCTTATGTTGAATACTTGATGCTATGAGGGTAAGCTCGGAGAGTGTCTTGGCCCTCGCTCCAATCTATGTTTAGAGGTGTTATTAGAAGAATAGATGTATTTATGCTTTGAGCTTGACTCTTGAGTATATTATGATTATCCAAGACTTCCTTTAGTCCTGTTTCCCTTACTTATATCTCTTGTTGTTGTTTATTTTGCTTCCGCAACCAAGGATGTGTGTATAATATGCTAAGAGGCTTGTTTGGGGTCCCTTTGGATTCCCATTCACCATGGCACGTCTAGGCCCTAGGCTTGGGTCGTGAAAAAACTTGGTATCAGAGCACTAAGTTGTTAATGGTTCTCAAAATCCAACACACCACGTCGATTAGAGTCTTGTTCATGGTTGTGAACTGTACCACAACTATGAATAAGAGGCTTTGAGGCCTTGTAGGAAATGTTGCCTTCTTCATGATATATGTCGTGCTATAGAAATTAAGGTAAAGCTTTCCCTCTAATGAATGTTCTTTGATATTCTAGATCATGCCTATTCTAAGAGGAAGACTAAGGAAAGCTCGTTCACTCAAGGAGCAACCGGCCCCTCCCACTCCTCAAACTCCTCAAGATAGAGGAGTGGCCCCTGCTAAGTTCCGAGTGCTATCACCATGTTGGCTCATGCTATGACCAACCAAATCAACTAAGGGCCCAAGCTCCTTATGCTCCTACTTCCACCTCAAGGGTGAGGGATTTTACTTGGATGAATCCACCGAATTCCCATGGATCCAAGGTGGATGAGGATCCCCAAGAATTCATTGATAAGGTGTATAAGGTGTTGTTCATTATGAGGGTTAACTCGGAGGAGAAAGCCGAGTTGACGGCTTACCAACTCAAAGGGGTGGCTCAAATATGGTTCACTCAATGGAAGATGGAGAAGGGGAATGGTGATGCTATCCTTTGGAAAGAGTTCAAAGCGGCATTTCTCAACCGGTTCATTCCTATTGAGCTAATGGAGGCAAAGATGATGGAATTTATGAATCTAAATCAAGTCTATGTATGTGAGGGAGTACCCTCAAGTTCAACCAACTCTATTAGTATGCCCCACAATCAATTGTCGAGCCGAGGTCAAGTATGAACAAATTTATGTCGAGAATGGAAACTTGGTCAATGAGGAGTGCCGAACCACCATGTTAGTGGGTGATACAGATTTGTCCCGCCTCATGACATATGCCAAACAACTAGAGGGGGAAAAGCTTGGAAAAAGAAGAAGTAGTGAGGCCAAGAGGGCCCGTTTTAAAGGTGGATTCCAAAATCCCAAGGGTGACCGATTTCCTCAAGGCCACAAGTTCTAAGGCCAAGGCACTTCCATTGCTCCTAATAGAAGGTTTGCTAATGACAACCCAAGGGTCCAAGGTGGTGTGGTGTAGTGCCTAACCCTATGTGCCGAAGATGTGGTAGAAGCCATAACGACCCATGTTTGGAGAACACTAATGCTTGCTATGGTTGTGGTGAAGTGGGTCATAAGGTGATTGATTATCCTAGTAAACAACACAAGGGTAGATATGGTCATCCTCAAGGCCAAGGTGAAAATGCGGGTCCAAAGGGAAGGGGAGGCCGACAAGGGGGTGCTCCAAGGAAAAATAGATTCTATGCTCTTCAAGGGAGACAAGGGGTGGATAAGGTGCCTGATGTCGTAATCGATATGTTAAAGGTTTTTTCTTTTGATGTGTATGCTTTGCTAGAACCAGGTGCCACTCTTTCTTTTATTACTTCTTTTGTTGCCAAAAATCTTCATGTTAGTCCCGAATTGTTTTGTGAGCCTTATGAAGTGTCTACCATCGTTAGTAAGTCCATTGTTGCTAAAAGAGTCTATAGAAATTGTCCCATGTTCATTTTGCATAAAATCTTGCCTTGTGATTTTGTTGAATTAGATATGACGGATTTTGATGTCATTCTTGGGATGGATTGGTTGCATACATATTATGCTTCTATCGATTGTAGAACCCATAGGGTTAAATTTCAATTCCCTAATGAACCTGTCCTTGAGTAGGAAAGTTGTGATGTGGTGGTCAAGGGTAGATTCATTTCTTGTCTTAAAGCCGAAAAGTTGATTCTTAAGGGGTGTCTCTATAATCTTATGAGGATTAGGGATGTTGAGTCCAAAGACCTTCCTATAGAGTCAGTTCTAGTGGTTAATGAGTTCCTTGATGTCTTTCCGAATGAGCTTCCCGGTGTTCCTCCTGAAAGGGAAATAGAGTTTTATATAGACCTCATTCTCGACACTCAACCTATTTATATTCCCCCTTACCGTATGGCCCCGGCGGAATTGAAAGAACAATTGAGGGATTTATTGGAGAAGGGTTTTATAAGGCCTAGTAAATCACCTTAGGATGCACTGGTGTTGTTTGTTAAGAAAAGGGATGGTTCTCTTAGAATGTATATTGATTACCGGCAACTTAATAGAGTCACTATAAATAATAAGTACCCTCTACCAAGGATTGATGACCTTTTTGATCAACTTCAAGGGGCTAGTCACTTATCTAAGATTGATCTTCGGTCCGTGTATCACCAAGTGAAAGTAAGGGAGTGTGACATTCCTAAGACGGCTTTTCGGACTAGGTATAGGCACTATGAGTTTATGGTTATGTCTTTTGGGTTGACTAATGCATCGACTATATTTAAGGATCTTATGAATAAGATCTTTAAACCCTACCTTGACTTGTTTGTGGGGTTTTTATTGATGATATCTATTCCCATATTGAGGAGAAGCATGTGAATCACTTGAGGGTGGTGATACAAATCTTGAGGGGGGAGAGGTTGTATGCTAAATGTGAAAAATGTGAGTTATTGTTGAAAGAGGTTGTATTTTTGGGACATGTAGTATTGGGTGATGGTATTAGGGTGGACCATAAGAAGACGGAGCTGATTAGAAATTGGCCTAGACCTTTGACTCCATCGGACGTTATGAGTTTCTTGGATTTGGCGGGTTATTACCGGAGGTTTGTAAATGGGTTCTCTTCTATTACTTCTCCTATGACTAAGTTAACCCAAAAGAAGGCAAAATTTGTGTGGACCGATGAGTGTGAAAAGAGTTTCCAAACTTTGAAAGATAAGCTTATCTCCGCTCCTATCTTATCTCTACCGGAAGGGTTGGAAGGATTTGTTGTATATTGTGATGCCCAAGAATTGGTTTGGGGTGTGTTTTGATGCAAAATGATAAGGTGATAGCGTATGCCTCTAGACAACTTCAGGTGCATGAGAAGAACTATCCCACCCATGATCTTAAATTAGCAGCTATATTTGCTTTAATAACCTGGCATCACTACATGTGTGGGGTTCATGTTGATGGGTTCACCGACCACAAGAGTCTATAATATGTGGTCACCCAAAAAGATCTTAACTTGAGACAAAGAAGGTGGTTAGAGCTTGTTAAAGATTATGACATGAGTGTGCATTATTACCCCGGTAAAGCTAATGTTGTGGTTGATGCTCTAAGTAGGGTGTCTGTGGGTAGCCTAGCACATGTTGATGATAGTGGCAAAGAGGTGGCTAGAGAGGTTCACTGGTTGGCTTAATTGCGCGTTAGGTTGGATGAAGTTGATAATGGTGGTATAGTGGTTTTTCATGGTTCTAAGTCTCCCTTGATTGAGGAGGTAAAGGCAAAACAAGATCTTGACCCCACCTTGTTAGAGTTGAAAGCCTTGGTGGAGAATGGTAAAGTGGAGGTTTTCTCCCAAGGTGGAGATAGTGCCCTTAGGTGCCAAGGTAGATTGTGTGTGCCTAGTGTTGATGACTTCAAAAAGAATATTTTAGACGAGGCACATAATTCTTCCTATTCTATTCACCTCGATTCTACAAAGATGTATAGAGATTTGAGGTAAATGTATTGTCGGGGTGGTATGAAGAGAGACATGGCCAAGTTCGTATCCGGATTTCACAATTACCAACAATCAAGGCCGAACATCAAAGGTCGGGTGGCCTTTCCCAAGATATAGAGATTCCTACTTGGAAGTGTGAGGAAATCAACATAGATTTTTGTTAGACCCCGTAAAGTTAATTAGTCGAAGTTAATCGTTTATTTGGAAAAGTTGTGGCGAATATGGCGTAGCTTA
>JAPFFP010098700.1:0-19961 GCA_026153255.1 Solanum medicagineum | reverse complement strand
AATCAGTATGAAATTTTTTATTTTTCCCCTTTCTCCTTTAGACCTTGGGGTTTTTGGTAAGCTCGAGAGGGGAAGGGTTGGACTCCATGGGTGAAAGGTACTCATGGATGAAACGCGCAGACCTTAGAACTTCTTGAAATTGAGTTGAGAAAGACTTGAAGCTTGGAATGGAGTCTTCAAATCCACAACTTGTTCTTGAGTTTCCTTGAATTTGTATTATGATTTTGATGGAGGCTCTAGAGAGAATTTGAGAATGTATTCCAATTACGAGGAGTGAATTGATCTTTAGGAATAGAGTTTAGGTCTCTAGGATGTTTTAAGATAGTATAGGGCCCCAAAAGATCAATAGAAAGGACTAAAGTTATGGAATGCAATTAATGAAATGAAATTTGGCAAAACTCCGTATATACCCCTGTACATATGAGTTTTATAAAAACGGGCATAACTCTTCACTCGAACTAAGAATGAGGTGAAACCAAGTGCATTGGAAAGAAAATTCAAAGAGATTTAATTTGATAGGTCGTGGGACACCCATTGCTTTGTATGCTAAGAAATATGCCCCTTTAAAGTTGACCCTTCTACCGATACTTGTGCAAAACTTAACCAACGGAAATTCCTTTAAACTTGTCTTGATGTAGGGGACCCATGATGGTGTTAAACGACATGAATAAGATTGACTTATATTTGAATGAGAGATTGAAGATTGAATTAATTTCTTGAGATCCAGAATGAGTTTGGGACACTTGAATTTGGTTGAAACATTAGTCTAAGTGTTTGAGAAAGTATTGGTGAATGTCTTGTATGATATGAAGGTGAAATGAGGCTAAGTATAGGTATTTTCACATATAGATAGGCTTAGGCCCAAGAACAAAAAATCTTGGATCGGATCACTAGAAACTATAGAAAAAAATAGGCACTCCGCGCCCCTAGCATGTTGCGCAAGGGGTGCACCTGGACACTGGAATTTTTTCCACTTTGAAAATTTTTAATTTTGCTATGGTTGCTCTAACATTCCGGTTAGACCCGTCTCCCACTTAATTTTTCCCCTTGATTGAGAATATGAAGTCAGATTTTTAAAATAATGAACGAATTTTGAGATATATGGAACTTAGGATTATGGGCACTTCCGAGGCACATTTTCGGGCACTTCTTTGGGTCGTTTCAATATCTCCCCCTTTTGGAACATTCGTGCCCGAAATTCAATTAAACGTACATAAGAAGAGTAATTAGGAAGAAATCAGCCCCAAAAACAATGCAGCAATGCACTGAAACCCCATTTTAAAATCTTAACATAAGTGTCAAAATTATCACGAACTTATCAACATAAACATGAATGCATGCAAATGATATGGGTTGAAGCATAGGACTTGGAATCACATGTAGGACTTAGTGATTATCTTAGGATTGATTATAGTGAATGAGGTACGAGTATCACCCCCTGAAGACCACTTTCGCTTTCTTAGAGACAATTTCAACTTGACCATTCTCACAAAAGGTCTTGACGAAGACTACATCCTTACCAATCAACTTCTCCACCCATCCACCTTGTACCTCCACTAAGACCTTTTCCTAAGCCAACTTATCCTCCACAACACCCACATCATCAAAGAGTTCTATAGCACAAAAGTTACCAACACATCCCTTCAACCAGAAGCAAGAAGAACCGGATGAACCATATCCACATCCCTAGGTAATTCGAATCCTTATGGAAACTTGCTAACCTCCCTTTACCTTCTACATGGACTCACAATCCTCAACTGAATTTTCAACCTTAAATACACCTAGTATATTTGGTACTATAAACCACCATCTCCCCCTTGGGAGACAACCTCCACTCTACCATCTTTCCACCCAAAACTTCATGCTCTAATAAGGCGGAATCAAGGCCTTCCTTAAACTAGACCTCTTCAACCAAAGAAGATTTGGAACCATCAAGAATATTGCACCACCATGCTCAACTTGCTCCAACCTAGCCTCTAACCTATCCAAATGATGGACCTCTCTAATCACCTCTTAGACACCATCATCGACATATGCTAGGCTACACATAGATACCCTACTTAGAGTACCAACCACAATATCTACCCTACCGGAAAAACTAATGAAGACTCTTACCATAATCCTTAAGGAACTCCAACCACTTTCTTGTCACCCGCAATTCAAACTCATAGTTTCATTCCCCAAGACCTGCAACGCTACCCCCAAATGGTTCACAAGCCCTAAATGAATCAATGCTTCACCACTAGAGGCCACCTCAAACATGCCAAGGTAGAGTTGTAAGAACCTATTCATGAGACCCATAAACACAACTGGTGCATAAGTCAACTGAACAACCCTACCAATACTAATAATGCTCACTCCTAATCTAAAAAGACACTTAGTGATATCACCAACCCTCATCATCAATTAGGGACAAAACCCGAACAAAAAATCAATCTTAGAGAAGTGACTAACCCATTTCGGCTGAAAAATTAGATCGACCATCCTCAACAATCATATTACAACCTTACGGGTTCAACACTTATTGGAAGCATGTTATGCAAGTAGCCCAAACTACCCCAAGACCTCCAACATATCAAGCTTAGTTTAACCAAGATCACAAGACAAGACTTCTATGCAATAAGAACATGGGGCAACCATTAGAGATAAATTGAAACTTAAGACAAGAATCGACCTACCTCTTTTGCTACCACTTGACAACCTCCCACTCAAAAACAAGTTCATTAAGGAGTCGGAATCTAACTCTACGTGTCCTACCATCCATAGAGACAGAACATGTATGAAACTATTGCATCTTAAGTATAACATCAAAATCCACCATATCAAATCCAACAAGTGACAAGGCAAGAACTAATGCAATATGAACAAGGAACAATACGTATGAACTTTGTAGCAGCAAAATACTCGACAGAGAAGTAGACACTAAAGGTTCACGTAACAACTTGGGACACACAAGAAGCCCACTAGCAACCGCAAGTAATAATGAAAGGAATAGTGAAACTCAGATCCATCAAAATCAAAGCCTTCAACTTACCTTCATTCGTCGTCCTCTCTGAAGTAGCATGATCAACTAAAAGAGCAAAGGACATTCATTAGACGGGAAATCCCTATCTCACTTCTAAAGTATGGCGTAGACCATGAAGAAGGGAATTATTTCCTAAAACGTCTCATAGCATCCTACTCATAGTTGTGGTGCACAACACAACCATGAATAAGAATCTAATCAACGCGGTGTGTTGGACACTGAGGATATAACTACCTAGTGCTTTGATAACAAGCTTTTCACAACCCAAAATAGGGCCTAGACGTGACACGGCTAATGGGGAGACCGAAGGAAACCCAAACAAGCCTCATCGCATATCATACATACATTTTTGGTTGCGGAAGCCAAATAGAACAACACAAGAAACATAAACAGGGGAAATTGAGACAAAGGGAAAGAGTTAAATACCTGAATAACATAAATGAGTCAAAGCTCAAGCTTAATACAAAACTTAACCAACAACACCTCTAGACATAAAACTTAGGGGGGGCCAAGACAAACAACTGGGCTCACTCTCATAATCATAAGTACTCCAAAATATATAAAATGTAGTTTAACCATAAACATGAAAGAGGATAGATATTATCCCCGGATACGAGGACTCGCCAAAGGCTAACTTAAACAATCCGTCTAGCCACGAGGAGAATCAGTAGGAGCTCCGGTCCCAATATGTTAACAACATGTAGGCATAGAGTATGCGTTAGTACGTTTGAATGTACTAAGTATGTGAGATGCAATGCAACAAAAAATAGGCAACATAGGGAAAATGCATAATCATGAAAAATGCATAGTATACTAAAAATATGACGTTTATGAATGATGCTTGTAGTAAAATATATTTATAAAGAACGTATTACATAGGTAAGAAGATACCATCATCATAGACCAAGCAAAGTAGTACTTGGAATCTAAGGCATAACATCCCCTTGGTAATGGTCAAGGTATCAACCCCTCAACAAGGTTAACGGACATAATACCCTCCATTAAAGTGGTCAAGGTATCAACTCCTCAACAAGTTTAATGGACATAACACCCTCCATTAAAGTGGCCAAGGTATCAACCCCACAAGAAGGTTAATGGACATAACACCCTCTATTAAAGTGGCGAAGGTATCAACTCCTCAACAAGGTTATTAGACATAACACCCTCCATTAAAGTGGCCAAGGTATCAATGCCTCAATAAGGTTAACGGACATAATACCCTCCATTACGGAAGCCAAGGTATCAACCCCTCAACAAGGTTAATGGACATAACACCCTCCATTATAGTGGCCAAGGTATCAACCTCTCAACAAGGTTATGGTCAACATGCAAAACTGTACAAGCTTATCATGAAATAATACATATGCAAGGAACTTTCATCATCATAAAGTCATATATCTCATATGCCAAGCATTAGGCCTTCAACAACTTAAGAATCTTAAATCGGATATTTTATCAAACACTTAGTGGGTGTGTAGTGCTAGTGTAAAACCATGCAATTCCAGAGTGAAATCATGTAAGAAAACTTGAAGTAAAACACTCCACCAACACTTGGTAATACCATCATGTAATAAATATCGCAATCCATCATCAAATCTCATAATACACCATAGTATATTATCGCAAAACATGCATAGTCACAATAGACAAACCATCTCACAGTATAATCTTGAAATTAGGTAGACATGTGTTTCCAACCAAATTTTCATTAAGAACACAAACATAATTTGTAATCATAATTCATATTAAGTAATACCAATAAGTAATATAACTTGAAAAGATGTAATTTTCATTAAAAGGAAGGGTTGGACTCCGTTGGTTAAAGGTTCCCGTGGATGAAACCCATGTACCTTAGGACTTGAATTTCTTGAAATTGACTTGAGAAAGACTTGAATCTTGGAATGGAGTCTTCAAATCCATAACTTGTTCTTGAGTTCCCTTGAATTTGTATTGGGGTTTTTATGGAGGCTCTTGAGAGAATTTGAGAGTGTATTCCAATTGCGAGGAGTGAATTGATCTTTAGGAATAGGGTTTAGGTCTTTAGTAAGTGTTAAGATTGCATATGAATCCTCAAAGTACCAATAGAAATGACTAAATTTACGGAATGCCATTAATGAAACGGAATTTATCAAACCCCCATATATACCACTACACATATGATTTCTACGAAAATGGGCATTACTCCTTCATCCGAACTCAGAATAAGGAGAAACCAAGTGCGTTGGAAAGCTAATTCAAAGAGCTTTAATTTGGTAGGTTGTGGAACATCCATTTCTTTATGTGCTAAGGTATATTCCCCTTTAAAGTTGACTCTCCTACCGGTACTTGTGCAAAACTTAACAATGAAAATTCCATTGAACTTGACTTATTGTAGGGGACCCACGATGGTCTGAGAGATATGAATAAGCTTGACTAAGATTTGAATGAGAGGTTGAAACTTGAATGAGTTTCTTGAGATTTAGAATGAGTTTGGGACACTTGAATTTTGGAGAAACATTAGTCTAAGTGTTAGAGAAAGTATTGGGGAATGTCTTGTATTGTATGAGGATGAAATAAGGTGAAGTATAGGTATTTTCACGTTTAGGAAGACTTAGATCAAAGACTCAAAAGTGTGGGACCTGATCACTAAAAACTAACCAAAAAAAGATTTGAATTTTGCCCACTTTGAAAATTTGAATTTTTCTACGGTTGCTCTAAAATTCGGGTTAGACCCATTTCCCACTCAAATTGTCCCCCTGAACAAGAATATGAAGTTAGATTTTTGAAATAACACATTAATTTTGAGATATATAGAAATTTTGATTCTGGGTACTTCCGAGGCACATTGTTTTGGCACTTTTTGGGGTTGGTTTATTAAAAATGGTTACACTTCTTTCATGATCTGATTCATGTGATAGAGTTAAATACTCTATGAAACCCCCTTCTAATTCATGCTCTATGCATTGCAGAGTTGTAATCATGCCGCCCAGAAGAGCCATCAAAGTTAGAGGGACTCACACCAGGCAGAAGGTTAATCCACCTGAGCCTCAGGGACATGATGAGCCTATAGATCTAGCTATCCATAATGATTAACCCCCACAAGCTGAGGTTTCTAATGCTGAGCTTTGTCAGGCTATCCAAACTTTAGCCCAAGCTATCGCAACACCTGTTGTGAGGCAAAAAGTGGGTAGACAGGATGTAAAGTACACATCTAGAGTCTGGGAATTATTGAGGATGAATCCGCTTGAATTCACAGGGTCTGCATCTAATGAGGATCCTAAGAACTGCGTGGTGGAGGTTTGAAAGTGTTCCAAGTGATGTATGTGGCTGATGTTGATAGAGTTGAACTAGCGGCCTACCAGCTCAAGGGTTTAGCAAGGCTATGGTTTGATCAATAAAAGAAGGGCATAGGAGAGGAAGCCCATTACTGACTTAGGTAGTGATTGAGGAAGCCTTCTTGGGGCGTTTCTTTCCAAGAGAATGGAGGGAGGCCAAGGTAAGAGATTTTTTGAATCTGTAATAGAGATCTATGACTATGCAATAGTATGGGCTTAAGTTCACCTAGCTATCTTGCTATGCTACGAATATGGCTTCTGACATGAGGAGGAGAATAGGGATATATGTTGATGGGTTGAATAAAGAGCCAAAGAAAGATGGAAGGGTAGTATGCTTGTGAATGATATGGACATCGGGAGAGTTGATGACTTATATGCAATAAGTTGATGAGGAGAGACAGTATGACAAGGAAGAGTTCAGAACTAAGAGGGCCAAGAATCTAGCCATGAGTTAGGAAAGAGATGGAATGGTAACAAATTCTAGTCAGTGCCAGCACCATCATCTGCTAGTACACCTACGACCAGAAATAGGAATGATCAAAGGTCACAAAATTTTGGAGACTAGGGATCTCAGTCATAGGCTAGTGCGACTCAGGGTTTACTAGGTAAGCCACCATGTGGTAAGTGTGGTAGATTACACATGGGTAGATACTATGAGGGAGTGATGCATGTTTCAAGTGTAGCCAAGTGGGTCATTTTCTGAGAGAGTATCCAAATTGGGCTGATCGAGCTCGATCTTCTGCACTATCCCCACCAGCTAGAGGGAATTAGAAAGGTACTACATCAGGTGCAAGCGGAGCTACAAACCATTTGTTTGCCATGGGTTATCGCCAAGATTAGGAGAACTCCTCAGATGTTGTGACAGGTATGATTCGTGTCTTTCATCTTGTCTGTTATTCTTTTATAAATCCTAGTACCACATTGTCATTTATAACTCCTTATGTGGCTAGTAGATTTGATAGAACACCTTCTTCAACCCTTTGATATCTCTACCCTAGTGGATGAGTCTATTCTAGCTGAGAGAATCCTTAGAGATATTGTAGTGTCCATCCATCATAAGGATACTCTTGTTGATTTGGTTGAGTTCAAGATGATTGATTTTGATGTGATTCTTGGCATGAATTAGCTTCACTCTTGTTATCCGTCCATTGATTGTAGAACCAAACTGTTAAGTTCCAATTCCCGAATGAACCGATTCTATAGTGGAAGGGTGATTCTGTTTCACATAAGGGAAAGCTCTTAAGGACAAAAAGCTAATTTCCAAAGGTTGTATCTATCACCTCATGTGATTTAATTCTGATAATGTTGAGTCTCCTACTCTAGAGTCAATCCCGGATGTGAATGAGTTTCTTGAAGTGGTTCCTGAGGTTCTGCCTGGAGTCCATCCTGATAGGGAGATTGACTTCTGGATTGATTTTCTTCCTGATACCTAGCCTATCTCAATTCCACCTTATAGGATGGCCCCCACTGAGTTGACAGAGATGAAAGAGCAGTTGAGAGATTTGTTAAAGAATGGCTTTATCAGGCTGAGTGTTTATTCTTGGGGTGCTCTTATCCTATTCGTGCGAAAGAAAGATGGGTATCTCAGAATGTGCATTGATTATAGGCAACTGAACAAGGTTACAATAAATAATAAATATACTCTCCACATAATAGATGATATGTTTGACAAACTCCAGGTCACTCTTGTTTCTCAAAGATAGACCTCAGATCTGGCTGCCATTTGTTGAATATGAGGGAATGTGTTATTCCAAAGACAACCTTTAGGACTAGATATGACCTTTGGGTTGACGAATGCACTTGCAGCTTTTATGGGATTGATGAATATGGTGTTCACACAATATCTTGATATATTTTTGATAGCGTTCATCGATGATATTTTGGTGTATTAGAGAGATAAGATGGAGCATGCCAATCACCTCAAATTATCATCCAGACTCTTAAGGACCATGAATTTTATGCAAGGTTTTTCAAGTGTGAATTTTGGCTCAAGGGAGTGGCTTTCCTAGGCCATATTATTTCCGGTGATGGTATTCGAGTAGACGCCCAAAAGATTGAAGTGGTTAAGAACTGGCTCAGATTGACCTCTCCAATTGACATAAGAAGTTTCTTGGGGATGGTAGGCTACTACCATAGATTTGTAGAGGGATTTTCTTCACTATTCACACCATTGTAGAATTGACTCAGAAGAAGAGCTTCCGAGAGTTGTAAATGCAACTGATTACTGCACTAGTTTTCACCTTGACTAATAGGATAGAAGACTCTGTGGTGTATTGTGATGCGTCAAGGTTTGGGTTGGATTGTGTGTTGATGCAGAAGGAAAAGTGATAGTCTATGCTTCCAGACAACTTAAAGTTCATGAGAAGAACTACCCAACACATGATCTTGAATTGGCAGTAGTGGTGCTCGCACTTAAGATTTGGCACCACTACTTATATGGAGTGGATGTGGATGTTATCACTGAGCCCAAGAGCCTATAGTATGTCTTCAGTCAGAAAAACCTCAACTCATGACAGAGGATATGGTTGGAGTTGCTCAAGGATTATGACATGAACATTCTTTACCACCCAGGAAAAGCTAACATTATTGCTGACATTCTTAGCAGATTGTCAATGGGTAGCATAACCTTTGTTGAGGAAGGAAAGAAAGAGTTATCTAAGCAAGTGCATTGATTGGTTCATTTGGGATTTCAGCTTGAGGAGAATGATATTGGATGAGTCAATGTCATAATGGGCTTGCTTCATGTTTAGTGGCAGAGGTCAAAGAAAGCAACACTAAGATATTGCCGTACTTCAATTGAATTAGGTTGTCCACAAATAGAAAGTCGTGGTCTTGTCCAAAGGAGGAGATGGAGCGTTGAGATACTAGAGTAGATTGTACATTCTCGATGTTGATGATGTTTGAGATAGAATCATGGCTGAAGCTCATAGCTCTAGATATTCCATTCATCCTGGCTCTACCGAGATTTACCATGACTAGATGAAAGTCTATTGGTGGAATGGAATGAAGGACATTGCGGAGTTTGTTTCTAAGTGCTGATTGCAAACAAGTTAATGTTAAGCATGAAAGGCAATATGGGTTGGCATAGAACTTTGAGATTCTGGAAGTGGGAGATGATCCACATAGACTTCATTATCAGTCTATCGCATTCTCGAAACCAACATGATTCGATATGGGTGATTGTGGATAGGATGACCAAATCAACTCACTTCTTAGCAGTTTAGAAAAGTAACACTGCAAAGGAGTATGCCAAGTTGTACATCAGCGAGATTGTGAGGTTGCATGGAGTCCCCTTGTCCATCATCTCGAATAGAAGATCTCAATTCACCTTCTAATTTTGGAGATCCTTTCTAAAGGCATTGGATACTAAAGTGAATCTGTGTACAATTTTTTTGATCCTAAGACGGATGGCCAAGCAGAATGTACGATTCAGGCTATAAAAGACATGTTGAGAGCCTATGTCCTTGACTTCAAAGGAAATTGGAATAACCATTTACCATTGATCTAATCCTCATATAACAATAGTTATCGTGTGAGCATGCAAATGGCTCCCTATGAACCTTTGTTTGGGAAGAGATGTAGATCACCAACTGGGTGGTTTGAGGTTGGAGAAGCCAAGTTGATTGGACCTGATCTTGTCGACCAGTTTATGAAGAATGTAAATTAAGGTTGATGACTCCATAAACTTTCCAGAAATCCTACAACAATATGAGTAGACGAGTCTTAGAGTTCGAGGTAAATGATACGGTGTATTTAAAAGTGTCTCCTATGAAGGATGTCATGTGATTTGGGAAGAAGGAAAATTGAGTCCTCGCTATATTACTCCCTATTAGATTATCAAGAGGTTTGGGAAAGTGGCTTATGAGTTAGAGTTGCCTTCTAAACTAGACGCACTTCATCTAGTGTTCCATATCTTGATGTTGAAGAAATGCTTGGGAGACCCTTCATTGGTGATCCCTGTCGAGAGTATTGGAATAAAGGATAGCTTATCCTATGAAGAGATTTCGATCTAAATCCTTGATCGTCAGGTTTGCAAGTTAAGAACCAAAGAGACTGCCTCAGTCAAAGTCTTGTGGAGACATCAATTCGCTGAAAAGCCACATGGGAAGATGAGGAAGAGATGAGAGCTAAATATCTACATCTATTTATGCTTGATGATGAGAATGTTAAAGGTAATGTCCTTACGCTTAACTTAAATTGATTTGTCTATTCCGGAGTTGATGTATCTATTCCTGAGTCTGAGTACAGATTGTTGAGAATGATGAGGAGTCAAGAGTTTAACTGAGTGAGTGAGTATTAAGAGGAGTCAGTATTGTATTCGTGCCTTGATGTCCACCTTTACTTATCATTCGAGGATGAATGATTCCAAAGGGGAGATGTCGTAACACCCGATAAAATAACCAAAATACCCCTAAAAGAGAGATGTGTGCATAACGTGTCTTCCCAAACTCCGATCGCAAATCCAAGGTTGGAAATGCAATCAGCATGAAAATTGAGCAGGAAAATGGACTTGGTTGATTTTTAGAACAACCAAATCCAAAGATAATTTTTGATGCAAAAACTATTTTTAGTGTGAGGGCACGACAGATGTGCGACGCGCACCTGCTGCAGAGTTACTCTTAGATTTGGTCCAAATATTTTGTACCAGATCAGAAAACTTGATCGAAGAAATTTTGGTAAAAACCCTCAAACATTAGCCAAATCCAAATTGTGGACCCCTATCCCTGAGGTGAAATTTTTTCAGTTTTCATAAGTGGCATTCCAGACCTTTTCAAACACCTCCTAAACTGAAAAGATGATCTAAATGGGTCATTTTGAGCATAAAAAGGGTTTTAGTCCCCATTCCTAAGCCTTTTTGATTTCCTAACAAAGACTAGGGCTAAAGAGAAACGAAGAGCAGAAAAAATTTGAGGAGAGTTCTTCGAGGTTGATTGTTAAAAGCTCCACACCTGGAATGTATGGCTAAACTAAAGCATGAAATTGTTCTTTCATGTGTCCCTATTGATGGTAATAGAGGGGTTGAGAGTCTAATAAGTCACATACATGTTTCTTGAGTATTTTTTTGATAATTTTATATATGTTACATGTATTTCAGTATGTTGATGATCATTAGAAACTTGATTCCTGAATTAATTACTTTTTAGTTAGCCATTATATAAACCCTATATTTTGTGAAAGCATGCATAAATCAAACTAGGGATTGAGTCTAGAGCCTTGACTTGAGTATGTTAATTGTAATTATGCTATGAGTATGATGTTGAATTAATAGAGCTTGATTATCCCATGAGTATTCATAAATGAATTCTAGAGTTTTGTCTAATTTACTTCCTCTTAATGGTTGATTTGAGTCTTTGAGTTACTCAATGAGAATTGAGTTGATGAGATGATTGAGATAGGACGAAAGGCCCATTTGAATTGAGTAATAAGATGATGAGTATCTCTATGAGACTTATTGAGATAATAAGTGCCTCCATGAGGCAAATTAAGATGATTTATTAAGATGAGGAGTCTTATAAGCATTGAGACTTTGGAGTAGTATCGAGCATAAAAATGAGTAAGAGTAAATCCAAGTCGTATTTATTAACTACGTTGCAAAGCATAGGTGAGGATAAAACCATTACATTGAGGTTCCCTCTTGAGTTAAAGTCCCTAAAAGAAATAGAAGACTTGTTGATGCTAGATCCCAAGTGGATCCGATTCGTTGTTTACCTGGCAAGTAGGAAACGGCTGTGGCAACATCAGTGGTATTATCGTACAATCACTAGCTCATAAGTGATTGTTGTTGGATAAGAGAAACTCTCAAATTGGTCCACACTGATAGTACTCTGAGTTTGATTTGATTTGATTTGATTTGATTGATGAGGTTTGATTGGTATTGATGGGTCACTTGTCTACTCTTTATTCTTTCTTGAGATAGACAATTGACATTCTGATTGAGTATCTTTTGAGTTGATGTAATTTCTGCATTATTCTACCTATATCTATTGCGTTCAGCCATTTTACATACTCATACATTCCACGTACTGACATCCCCTTAAGAGTGCATCATTTTATGATGCAGAGGCAGGTAACAGAGATCGTCAACAGGCGCACTGTTGAGGATGTTTGCATTCAGCTGAGTTGGTGAGCCTCCCCTATTCCGGAGGATCCTGCTGTATTTTCATCTAGCTTTATAAAGTTAGACTTGATTTAGATTATCTTTACTTTTGAGTTGAGATAGCCATGAGTCTGTCATTGGCACCACTTAATAGTAATAAAGGCTTCATCGAATAGAGTTGAGTTATTGATGTCGAGATTTTGTTGAGCTAGTTTCTTCCTTGCTAGCCTTTTTCTTTGATATGCTATTTGAGACTTAGATTGCCCGTTATTATCTTTAGTCTTCCGTTGATTAGTTTATTAAATGAATGAATGTGATGAGACAAAGTGGTCGGCTTAGGGACTTGCAATAGTCTCTGAGTGCTGGCTACATCTAGGGTATCCTCTAGTCCTGAACAGTTTGAGACATATTCTAAAACATAATGGTTAGGAATTAGCAACAAGCCCTAGAGAACTTAGCTCTACCGCACGACATAGACTATGAAGAAGTGAAACATTTCCCAAAATGCCTCATACCCTCCCATTCATATTTGTGGCGTGCTTCACGGCCATGAATAAGACTCTATTCGATGCGGTGTGTTGGATTACGAGGACCACTAACAACCTAGTGCTCTGATACCAAGTTTGTCACGTCCCAAGCCTAGGGCCTAGATGTGCCACGGCGAATGGGAACTCGAAAGGACCCTAACAAGCCTCTTAGCATATTAATCACACATCCTTGGTCGCAGAAGCAAAGTAAGCAACAACAAAAGATATATAAAATGGGAAGTGGGATCATGGGAAGTCTTGAATCTAACAAAGATAAGAGTCAAGCTCATAGAATAAATATATCATAATATCCAACATAAACCTATAACTTAGAATGGAGTGAGGGCCAAGACACTTTCCGGGCTCACACTAATAATGTCAAATGTTTAATATGAAGAAGTCTTAAAAATGACAAGAGAAAGAGATAGTGTCCCCAAACTTGAGAACTCACCAAGCTCATCTTCAAATAATCTCACTAGCCACGTAGAGGATGATCAAGTAGAGCTCTGATCCCTACATAGTGATATCATGTATGCATAAAGTATGCACTAGTACATTTGATGTGCTAAATATGTAGGATGCAATGCAATAAGACATAAGCCAATATAATCAAAATGCATAACAATAGGCAATCGATAAGTGTAATCTCAATATGACATGCATGGTCAATGCTTGAAGTAAAACATGATAATAAATTATTCAACTTGTATAGATCATAATAAATATGTGGGAGAGACCTCAACTGACAAAGAATAAGACCAAGTGAGTGAAAACTTGGAATCCCAATGCTTACCCCTCATCAGTAAAGAGGTGGTCTACTAGCCAAAGTAAGCCATACTTCACCTTATGGGAACATGACCCATTCGTATGAAGTAACACTCATTATGGGAACATAACCCATTTCGAAAAGGATTTCATGAAAAAGTGTACTAATTGGATCCACTAGTATATCAAGGGTAAAGTACAATCCTATGTTGGCACATAGTTTAGGGAAAAGAGTATGGACCCTTGAAGATAGTCCACACCGACATCCAATCCATTGGTGCTAAGTCTAATCCTATGGAATACTTGAAATAATCATAACTATAATAACTTGTAATAAACATAGAAACATGACATCTAAAGGCACTATAGCACTTGGATCACTAATGCATCTCCTCAACATAGACACATGGAAGACCAGATGTACCATATTCATTTCCATCGGCAAATCCAACTCATAAGAAACCTTACAAACTCTTCCCAAAATTTTATAAGGCCCTACAAACCTTGGTCTCAATTTTCCTTTCTTACCAAATCGGTCCACATCCTTCATGGGTGACACTTTCAAGTAAACCCAATCATCCACCTTAAACTCAAGATCTTTTCTGCTCACATTGGAATAGGACTTTTGTCCACCTTGGGCCATTTTTGACCTCTCCCTTGTCATCCTCACCTTCTCCAAGGATTCTATGACCACATTCAGACATAGCAAAGCCATGTCCCCCACTCCAAACCACCCAATCTGGGAGCTATAATGCCTACCATAAAGAGCTTCAAAAGGAGCCATACTAGTGCTTGAGTGGTAGCTATTGTAGTAAGCAAACCCAATGAGTGGAAGATGTTCATCCCAACCACCCTTAAACTCTAAAGCACAAGTTCTAAGCACATCGTCAAGGGCTTTGATAGTCCTCTCGGCTTAGCCATCCATTTGAGGATGAAAAGTTGTGCTAAGCTTAATCTTTGTACCAAGACCCCTTTTGAAGGACCTCCAAAAATGTGAAGTGAATTGAGCACCACGATCCGAAATGATAGACAAGGGCACCGCATGCAATCTAACCAACTAATGAATATATAATTTAGCATAATCTTTGGCACCATAAGTGGCCTTAACTGGTAGGAAGTGAGCCAAATTTATCATTCTACCAACTTCAACCCAAATAGAGTCAGACTACCTCCTAGTATTGGGAAACTTAACCAAAAAATCCATGTTGATCTCTTCCCATTTCCAAGTAGGAATCTCTATATCTTGGGCTATGCCAACCGGCCTTCGGTGTTCTTCTTTCACTTGGTGGCAATTGTGACATCCGGATATGAACTTGGCAATGTCTCTCTTCAACCACCCCACCAATACAATTCCCTCAAATCTCTATACATCTTTGTAGAACCAGGGTGAATATAATAGGATAAATTATGGGCCTCCTTCAAGATCAAGTCTCTCAAATCACCCATATTTGGCACACACAATCTACCTTGGTACCTAAAGTCACCATATCCGACTTGAGAAAAAACCTCCACTTACTATCTCTCACCAAGCATCCAACTCTAGCAAGGCGGGGTCAAGATCTTATTTTGCTTTTCACCTCCTCAATTAAAGAAGACTTAGAACCATCAACAACCACTACACCACTATTATCGACTTCATCCAGCCTGACCCCTAACCTAGCCAACCGATGAACCTCTCTAGCCACCTCTTTGCCACCCTCATCAACATGAGCTAGACTACCTGTAGACAACCTACTTATAGCATCGACCATAACATTAGCTTTGACGGGATGATAATGCAAACTTATGTCATAATCCTTAAGGAGCTCTAACCACCTTCTTTGTCTCAAGTTAAGATTTTTTTAGTAAACATATTGGAGACTCTTATGATCAGTAAACACATTAACATGAACCCCATACAAGTAGTGACGCCAAATTTTCACAGCAAACACCATGGCCGCCAATTCAAGATTATGGGTGGGATAGTTTTTCTAATGCACCTTAAGTTATCTAGAGGCATATGCTATCACCTTACCGTTTTGCATTAAAACACACCCTAAACCCATTCTTGAGGCATCACAGTATAGAACAAACCCTTCAAACCTTTTCGTTAGAGAAAAGATAGGAGCGAAGAGAAGCTTACCCTTCAAGGCTTGAAAACTCTCCTCACATTCATCGTGCCACACATATTTTTCCTTCTTTTTTTGTCAAATTAGTCATAGGAGAAACAATAGAAGAGAAGCTATTAACAAACCTCCCGTAACAACCCTCCAAACCTAAGAAATTTTCTAATGTCCGATGGAGTCAAAGGTCTAGGCCAATTTCTAATCATCTCCATCTTCTTAGAATCCACCTTAACCCCATCACCAAACACAACATGTCCCAAAAATGCAACCTCTTTCAACCAAAACTCGCATTTTCATATTTAGCGCATAACCTCTCCTCCCTCAAGATTTGCAACATCACCCTCAAGAGATTCACAAGCTCCTCCTTACTATAGGAATAAATCAAGATATCATCAATAAAAACCACCACAAACAAGTCAAGGTTGGGTTTAAAGACCCTATTCATGAGATCTATGAATATAGCTGGTACATTGGTCAACCCAAAAAACATAACAACAAATTCAAAATGCCCATATCTAGTCCGAAAAGCAATCTTGCAAATATCACACTCCCTCACCTTTACTTGGTGGTAGACAGAATGAAGATCAATCTAAGAAAAGTGACTAGCCCCTCAATGTTGATAAAAAAGGTCATCAATCCTTGGTAGAGGATACTTTTTCTTAACGGTGACCCTATTTTGCCGGTAAACAATTCATATTCTAAGATAACCATCCTTCTTCTTGACAAACAATACTGGTGTACCACAAGGTGATTTACAAGGTCTTATGAAACCCTTTTCCAACAAATCCCTTTATTGCTCCTTCAACTCTGCCAGGGCCATACGGTAATGGGGAATATAAAAGTTGAGTATTGGGAAGGAGGTCTATACCAAAATCTATTTTCCTTTCGGGAGGAACATTATGAAGCACATTGGTAAAGACATTAAGAAACTCATTAACCACCGAAACTGACTCAATTGGAAGGACTATTAAACTCAACATCCCACTCTCACGAGATGATAGAGACAACCCTTAGAAATCAATGTTTATGCTTTAAGGCAAGAAATGAATCTACCCTTGATAACCACATCACTACTTTCCAACTTAAGGACGAGCTCATTAGGGAATTGGAATTTAACCCTATGGGGTTCTACAATCAATAGAAGCATAATATGCATGCAACCAATCCATCCTATGTATGGCATAAAAGTCTATATCTGATTCAACAAAATCACAAGGCAAGATGTTATGCACGATGAACACGACAATTTCTATAGATTCTTTTAGCAACACCGGACTCACCAATGGGGTAGACACTTCATAAGGTTCACACAACAATTAAGGACTAACATGTATCTTTTTGGCAGCAAAAGGAGTAATAAAAGAAAGAGTGGCACCCCAATCTATCAATACATACATATCAAAATCAAAAACCTTTAACATACCTATGAAGCACTACTCCAAACTCGGTCACCCCAAGAAGGGTATGGTTGAGAATACCGATGGTTAGTAATTCATAGTAACCTATGGACAATGTTGTGACTCATGATCCTTTGCGCCACACTCGAAACATGCACTCGAACGGTCCAAAAAACCTTTCAGATGGTACCTTTCACACTCGTAGCCCGGAGGACAAACTTGAACTCCAACACCCTTGCCTTAACTGTGAGCTTGGGCAATCACCAATCTTGTGGCCCATCTTGTCACACTGATAGCATGCACCCGTGTTCCTCCAAAATGTGCCATTGTGATTCCTCCCACATCTTGGGCACCTAGGGTGAGTCCTCCCACCACTGCCACCTTCACAAGGAACCCTTCTCGTTCCTTCTTTGAGGCCACCGAGCAATCACTCATCTTATTCCCAACACTACAACACTTGAAACAACTCGTTAATCCCGCTAAACACTTTCCTTGATGTTTCTTGCCACACCCATGATAAATGGTAAAAGGGATCCTTTCCATTGGGTACTTGGACACCGGCAGTCTAGAAGAAGGTAAAACACCCTAAACTCGGGCTCTCTTGGGCTTTTTCTCCCCTCTCTTATCATTTGAGCTCTTGATGGTTCCTATCGATTAGTTGAGTTGAGTGTTCATAGATTTTGCCAATATCTATAGAGTATTTCAAATATTCGTATTGGATAAGTCACCATCCTGAACAGCTTGAGACATATTCTAAAACATAAGGTTAGGAATTAGTAACAAGATCTAGAAAAATTAGCTCTACGGTATGACATAGACCATGAAAAAATGAAACATTTCCTCAAATGCCTCATCGCCTCCTGTTCATAGTTGTGGCACGCTTCACAACCATGAATAAGACTTTAATAGATGTGGTGTCTTGGATTTCGAGGACGACTAACAACTTAATGCTCTGATATCATGTTTTTCTTGACCCAAGCCTAGGTCCTAGAGGTGATATGGTGAATGGGGAACCAAAGGGGCCTAAACAAGCCTCTTAGAATATCAATCACACATTCTTGGTCACGGAATCAAAGTAAGCAACAACAAACGATATATAAAATAGGAAGTGGGACTATTGAAAGTCTTGAATATAAACAAAGCATAACAGTCAAGCTCATATCATAAATACATCATAATATCCAACATACACCTCTAACATAGAATGGAGTGGGGGCCAAGACACTTTCCAAGCTCACCCTCATAATGTCAAATGTTCAATATAAAAAAGTCTTAGAAATGACAAGAGAAGTAGATAGTTTCCCCAAACTTAAGGACTCACCAAGCTTATCTTCGAATAATCTCACTAGCCACGTGGAGGATGATCAAGAGGAGTTCTGGTTCCTACATGGTGATATCATGTAGGCATAAAGTATGTGTTAGTACATTCGAATGTATTAAGTATGTACAATGTATTTCAATAAGACATAAGACAATATAATCAAAATGCATAACAATAGTCTATTGATAAGTGTAATCTCAGTATGGCATGCATGGTCAATGCTTGAAGTAAAACATGCTCGTAACTTATATAGATTATAATACATATGTGGGAGAGATCTCAACCGACAAAGATATAAGACAAAGTGAGCTACATCTTGGAATCCCGACAATTACCCCTCATTAGTAAAGAGGTGGTCTACTTGCCAAGGTAAATCATACTTCATTATGATAACATCACCAATTACGTATGAAGTAGCCCTTGTAACGGGCACATGACCCTTTTCAGAAAGGATTTCATGATAAAGTTCACTAAATGGATCTTTGAAGATACTCCATGTTGACATCGAATCCTATATTGGCACATAGTTTAGGGAAAGTAGTATGGACCCTTGAAGATAGTCCACGCCGACATCCAATACATCAATGCTAAGTCTAATCCCACGGAACACTTGAAATAACTATAACTTTATTAACTTGTAATAAACATGAAAATATGACCTTAGTAGCTCTTAAAAATCTTTGACCTCTAATGGTGTGCCTAACTTTGAAACATTAGAATAGATCATCATCAAACATTAACCCTTGCATTAACATGAAAGGCTCACAAGAGGAATAATCTTGAAAATAGGGCTTAACTTCGTATTTGCATAATCATGGATAACTTCATGAATGAATAACATATTTGATAGCCCACATTCATCATGAAGTCACTTGACTTGTAAAATATGTAAATAGCTTGAGAATTCTTGAGTTGACATTTTATCAAACATTTGGTAGGTACATATGAGTACATGTTTAAATCATGCAAAATTCAAGAGTATATATCACAAAATTGTAAAATCAATGCATCTTAAGCTCATGTAACTCAGGCCACCAACATCATGGTAAAACCCCATCATCGGTAACTTGTAAATCATATCAAAACATCGCAATAGTTCATAAATTTCATAGTTTGAATCATGTATGGTCTTAATAGACAATGTTTAATTCATAGTATAAGCTCAAAATAGATATTGATGCATAATTAGCAATATTTGACAAAACCCAAATATATTTCATGCTCATAAATTTCATAATAATAGATACCCATAGATAATACAACTTGAAATATTGCAATTTTCATAAGATTGGAAGATTTGACTCTATTGGTGAAAGAACCTAATGTATGAAAACCACATTCCTAAATTTGCGGATTTCTTGATGTAAACTTGAAGCAGACTTGAAGCTTTGATTGAGTTTTTGACATCTG
>JAPFFP010098683.1:0-19965 GCA_026153255.1 Solanum medicagineum | reverse complement strand
TAACATACCTTTCAAGCTCCTTACAAGACCCAAATCTTCATAGCCACCAAACCAAGCGTTTTCTTGACCAAATAATGTCTTCACGCCACTTAGGGAGCCTAATATACCAATCTTGAAGCATCAAACAATAAAAAACTCAAAAAAAATTGAATTCCCTCTTGGGTTACTGTAGCAACCCGAGAGTAATTGTTCTTGATTGCCTTCCTCTTGATTTTTCTAAGTATGGGAAGGCTCTTGAACAAGACATATACATATATATATTTAAAAAAGAATCTTCCACTTGAACCAATTAAAAATAGCCACAACACATGACCCCTCTAACAATTTATATCTTAAAGACTATACTTTAAAATAAATTTACATTAGCCCCAAACTTCACCAAATTGAACCAGTTAAGGACTTACGGGTTCTAACAGAAGAAATATGTGTCGAGTGTGTCCGACTTAGTTAATGAGGAGTGTTGTACCACCATGCTAATAAGTGACATGGATTTGTCAGGCCTCATGCATATGCTGAACAACTAGAGGGGGAAAACCTTATAAAAAGAAGAAGTGGTGAGTCCAAGAGGGCTAGTTTTAAAAGTGGATTCCAAAATTCCAAGGGTGGTCAGTTTCATCAAGGCCACAAGTTCCAAGGCCAAGGGTCTTCCAATGCTCCTAATAGGTTATGTGCCAAAGGTGTTGTAGGAGCCATAATGGCCCATGTTTGAAGAACTCTAATGCTTGCTATGGTTGTGGAGGAGTAGGTCATAAGGTGATTTATTGTCCTCATGCTACAACAAGGGTAAAGATTTTCGTCCACAAGGCCAAGGTGCAAATGCGGGTCAAAAGAGGAGAGGAGGCCAACAAGGGGGTGCTCCAAGACAAAATAGATTCTATGCTCTTCAAGGGAGACAAGGGATAGATGAGGTGCCAGATGTCGCCACCGGTGTTAAAGGTTTTCGATTTTGATATGTATGTTTTGATAGATCTGGGTGCCACTCTATCTTTCATTACTCCTTTTGTTGCCAAAAAGCTTCATGTTAGTCCTGAATTGTTGTGTGAACCTTATGAAGTGTCAATCCCTGTTGGTGAGTCCATTGTTGCTAAAAGAGTCAGTATAAATTGTCCCATGTTCATTTTGCATAAAATCTTGCCTTGTGATTTTTTTGAATTTAGATATGGTGGATTTTGATGTCATTCTTGGGATGGAATGGTTGCATGCATATTACGCTTCTATTGATTGTAGAACCCATAGGGTTAAATTCCAATTCTCTAATGAACCCATCCTTGAGTGTTAAAGTTGTGATGTGGTGGTCAAGGGTAGATTTATTTCTTGCCTTAAATCCAAAAAGTTGATTTCTAAGGGTCGTCTCTATCATCTTGTGAGGGTTATAGATGTTGAGTCCAAAGTCCTTCCCATTGAGTTGGTTCTGGTGGTTAATGTGTCCTTCCTGATGAGCTCCTCGGTGTTCCTCCCGAAAGAGAAATAGACTTTGGTATAGACCTCCTTCCCGATACTCAACCCATTTCTATTCCCCCTTATCGTATGGCCCCAGCGGAGTTGAAAGAGTTGAAGGAGCAATTTGTTGGAGAAAGGTGTTATAAGGCCTAGTAAGTCACCTTGGGATGCACTAGTGTGTTTTGCGAAGCAAAAGGATGGTTCTCTAGGAATGTGCATTAATTACTGGCAACTTAATAGAGTCACCATAAAGATCACGTACCCTCTACCAAGGATTGATGACCTTTTCTATCAACTTCAAGGGGCTAGTCACTTCTCTAAGATTGATTTTCGGTCCGGGTATCACCAAGTGAAAGTGAGGGACTGTGATGTTCCCAAGATGACTTTTCGGACTAGGTATGCGCACTTTGATTTTGTGGTTATGTCCTTTGGGCTTACCAATGCATTGATTATATTTATGGATCTTATGAATAGGATCATTAAACCCTACCTTGAGTTGTTTGTGGTGGTTTTTATGGATGATATCTTGATTTATTCCCATAGTGAGGAGGAGCGTGTGGATCACTTGAGGGTGTTGTTGCAAATCTTGAGGGAGGAGAGGTTATATGCAAAATATGAGAAATGTGAGTTTTGGTTGAAATACGTTACTTTTCTAAGGTATGTGGTGTCGAGTGATGGCAATAAGGTGGACCCTAAGAAGACGGAGGTGATTAGAAATTGGCCTAGACCTTTGACTCCATCGAACATTAGAAGTTTCTTGGCTTTGGCGGGTTATTACTAGAGGTTTGTAAATGGTTTCTCTTCTATTGCTTCTCCTATGACTTGTTGACCCAAAAGAAGGTGAAATTTGTGTGGACCGATAAGTGTGAAAAGAGTTTCCAAACTTTGAAAGATAAGCTTGTCTCCCCTCCTATCTTGTCTCTACCGAAAGGGTTGGAAGTATTTGTTATGTATTGTGATGCCTCAAGAATTGATCTGGGGTGTGTGTTAATGCAAAGTGGTAAGGTGATAGCATATGCCTCTAGACAACTTAAGATGCATGAGAAGAATTATCCCACCCATGATCTTGAATTGGCAGCCGTGGTATTTGCTTTGAAAATTTGGTGTCACTACTTGTATGGGGTTCATGTTGATGCGTTTATCGACCACAAGAGTCTCCAATACGTGTTCATCCAAAAAAATCTTAACTTGAGATAAAGAAGGTGGTTAGAGCTCCTTAAAATTATGAGATGAGTGTGCATTATAACATCGGCAAAGCTAATATTGTGGCCGATGCTCTAAGTAGGGTGTCTTTGGGTAGTGTAGCTCCTGTTGATGATGGTGGCAAAGAGGTGGCTAGAGAGGTTCATCGGTTGGCTAGATTGGGGGTTAGGTTGGGAAGTGGATACTAGTGGTGTAGTGGTTGTTGATGGTTCTAAATCTTCCTTGATTGAGGAGGTGAAGGCGAAACAACATCTTGACCCTGCCTTGCTAGAGTTGAAGGCCTTGGTGAGAGATGGTAAAGTGGAGGTTTTATCCAAGGGGGAGATAGTACCCTTAGGTACTAAGGTAGTTTGTGTGTGCCAAATATGGATGACTTGAGAGATTTGATCTTGAAGGAGGCCAATAATTTATCCTGTTCTATTCACCCCAGTTCTACAAAGTTGTATAGAGATTTGAGGGAAGTGTATTGGTGGGGTGGTACGAACAGAGACATTGCAAAGTTCATATCCGGATGTCACAATTGCCAAATAGTAAAGGCTGAACATCAAAGGACGGGTGGCCTAGCCCAAGATATACAGATTCCTACTTGAAAGTGGGAAGAGATGAACATGGATTTTGTGGGTTGGGTTGCCTAAGACTAGGAAACATTTTGACTTTATTTGGATTGTTGTGGATAGAATGACAAAGTCGGCTCACTTCTTATCGGTCAAAACTACTTATGGTGCCAAAGATTATGCCAAGTTGTATATACGTGAGTTGGTTAGATTGCATGGAGTGCCCTTGTCTATCATTTGAGATTGTGGTGCTCAATTCACTTCTCACTTTTGGAGGTCTTTCCAAAGAGGTCTTGGTACCAAGGTTAAGCTTAGCACGAGTTTTCATCCTCAAATGGATGGTCAAGCCGAGAGGAATATCCAAACTCTGGAGGATATGTTTAGAGCTTGTGTTTTGGAGCTTAAGGGTAGTTGGGATGAACATCTTTCACTCATTGAGTTTGCTTACAATAATAGCTACCACTCAAGCATTGGCATGGCTCCTTTTGAAGCTCTTTTTGGTAGGCATTGTAGATCTTCGGTTGGGTGGTTTGAAGTGGGGGGAAATGGCTTTGTTAGGTCCGGATTTGGTCATGGAAGCCTTGGAGAAGGTGAGGTTAATTAGGGAGAGATTGAAAATAGCCAAAGCAGACAAAAGTCCTATTTCGATGTGAGAAGAAGGGATCTTGAGTTTAAGGTTGGTGATTGGGTCTATTTGAAAGTCTCACCCATAGAGGGTGTGGTTTGATTTGGCAAGAAAGGGAATTAAGCCCAAGATTTGTGGGTCCTTATAGAGTTTTGAGGAGGATTGGTAAGGTAGCTTATGAGTTGGAGTTGTCCATAGAGATGAATATGGTTCATCCAGTCTTTCATGTGTCCATGTTGAGAAAGTGTGTGGGTAACCCTAATGCTATAGTGCCGTTGGACATTGTGGGTGTTGTAGAAGATAATTTAACCTATGAGGAGGCCCCAGTGGAGATTTTGGATAGACAAGTGAAGAGGTTAAGAAACAAAGATGTAGCTTCTGTCAAGATCCTTTGGAGGAACCAACAAGTTGAAAGTGCCACATGTGAAGCCGAGGCAGATATGAGAAAGTGATATCCATATCTCTTCCACTATACTCAAGTTGAAGTTACTAGTTTAAGTCATATATATGACTTCATGTCTTAAGTTTCAGCCCTTATGTCATTTTGCATGCATTCATCTTTATGTTGACAAGTTTATGGTGATTTTTGACATTCATGTTGAGATTTTTGAAATGATGTTTAAATGCATTTGTTGCATTCACGTCGGGTTGAAATCTTCATGATTACTTCTCTTATGTCTGCTTCTTTGACATTCAGGGACGAATGTTCCCAAGAGAGAGATATTGAAATGCCCTAAAAAGGCCTCAAATATGTGCTTCGAAAATATCCACAATCGTAATTTCTATATATCTCAAAATTCGTGCATGATATCTAAAATCCAAGTTTATATTCTTGATAAGGGTGAAAAATTGAGTAGAGAATGGGTATAACCCGTAAAAAATGATTTTCGTCAACTTTTCACAAAACAGTGGGCATTCGCGTTGGCTCCGCGATGCGGACCTGTCGCAGAGCAGTGTTAACACTTCCCAATTTTTCCTTTTTCATCCTAAGGCATTGGGTTCGTGGCCCCATGCCCATTTATGCATAAAAAACCCTATACTTAGCCATTTTTCAACTCTATATCACTTAAGATACTCTCCAAACCCTGTCCAAGACTTAACCAAATATATCATCAAAATTCAAGTGTCCCAAGCTCAATTTCGGATCTCAAGAACTCTATTTAAGCTTCAAGTCTCCTTTAAGTCTACATCAAGAAAACCCAATTTTGAGGTGTGTGGGTTTCATCCATTGGGTCCTTCCATCCATGTACCCCAATCACCCTTTTTTATGAAAATTGCATACTTTCAAGTCGTATTATCTATGGGTATATCTTATTATGGGTTTTGATTATCAATTATGTTGGGTTTCATGAAATGTTGATTGATTATCCATGTTTAACTAAATCAAGCTTATACTATGAATTAGTTTTGTCTATTGAGACTATGCATGTTTTGAGCTACGAAACTATGATATATTATGAGATTTGATGACCGATTTCAAGGTATCTTACATGAGGGTTTTACTATGAGTTGGTGGGTAGATTTACATTGAGTTTTCTCATACTACTTCACTCTTGAATTGCATGATTTTGAACTAGCATTACACACCCACCAAGTGTTTAATAAAATGTCTTGGCAAGGATTCTTAAGTTATTGATGGTTTATTGTATGGCTTACAAGTCAAGTGACTTTATGATTATTAAGGGATTTGGTGTATGTATTGAATTCATGAAAAGTACCTATAGTGGTGCAAGTTGACCACACACCTTGTTAGGGGTTGACATGCCCAATCACCTTGTTGAGGCGGTGACATGCCTCAACCACCTTGTTGGGGGGTGATATGTCCATACAACCTTGTTGAGGGGTAGATACCTTGACCACCTTGTCGGAGGGTGACATGCCCATACTACCACGTTGAGGGGTAGGTACCTTGACCACTTTGTTGGGGGTTGATATGCCCTACTACCACGTTGAGGAGTAGGTACCTTGACCATCTTGTCGGGGGGTGACATGCTCGTACCACCATGTTGAGGGGTGGATACCTCAATCACCTTCCAAAAGGGTGACATGCCTTAGATTCTGAGTAATAGTTGCTTGGTCTATGATTATGGTCTCCTACCACACATGTATTATGTTCTATACAAGTTACATGATTTACAAGCATGTTTTATTTCAAGCATTGGTCATGCAAGCCATATTGATATTACACTTATCCATTGCTTATGGTTATGCATTTTTACTATGTTGACTTATGTCTCATTGCATTACATTCTACTTACTTAGTACATCCAAATGAACTAACGCATACTCTACGCCTACATAATGTTATCATGTAGGAACTGGAGCACCTCTCTACCATCTTCCATGTGGCATTTCGGAAGATAAGCCTTGGTGAGTCCTCAATTCCGGAGACACTAGCTATGCTACTCTTACTATATATTATCTCTTTATGTTGAACACTTGGTACTATGATGGTGAGACCGGAAAGTGTCTTGGCCCTCGCCCAATCTATATTAGAGGTGTTATTGGAACATTTGATGTACTTATGCTTTGAGCTTAACTCTTGAGTATTTTATGATTATCAAGGATTTCCTTTAGTCCTGTTTTCCCTATTTATATCTCTTGTTGTTATCATTTTTCTTCTGCGACAAGGATGTGTGATTGATATGCTAAGAGGCTTGTTTGAGGTTCCTTCGGGATCCTCATTTGCCATGTCATTTCTAGTCTCTAGGCTTGGGTCATGACATCCTTATGATACTCAATTGATTGAGATTGATTATTTTATGAGCATTGAGTCATGGGAGGAGTATCGAGCACCGAAAGAGTAAGAGTAAATCCAACTCGCACTCGTTAAATACGTTGCCAAACGTAGGTGTGGATTAGAACTGTTATATTACATTGAGGTTCCCTCTTGATTTGGAAGTTCCTGAAACAATAGAGGACCTGTTCATTGCCGGATCCCTAGTGGATTTGATTCTTTTTTTACTTGGCAAGATTGAATGGTTGTGGCAACAATGGTGGATTGTTCTACAATCACTGGCTCATAAGTGATTGTTGTAGAATATAAAAAACTCCGAAAAGTTTCCACCTTGATTACTCTGAGTTGAGTTGAGTTCCATTGAGTTGATTTGAGTTGTTGATGGGTCATTTCTCTACTTTTTTTTCTTTCTTTAGATAGACATCTAGCATTTTGATTGAGTATTATTTCCAGTCGATGTTGTTTCTATATTATTCTACCTATTTCTGTTTCACTCAACAATTTTACATACCTATACATTCCAAGTACCGATGTCCCATTTTGGACTGCATCGTTTTATTATGCAGAGACAAGTATAGAGATTATCAATAGGCGTTTCGTTGAGGATCTATTCGCATTCAACTGATCAGTGAGACCTCCTAGTTTTAGGAGGATTTCCATATTATTATCATCTAGATTTAGTTAGTACTTTATTTTCCTTGAGTTGGGTAACCATGGCCTGTTGTGGTACCATCTAGATGTTTGAGTCAGAGGCTTCATAGACATTGAGTAGAGGATGTTGAGTATTGTTTCTTTTTTACTCTTATTTATTGGAAATTAACTTTTATATAAAGACTTGATTTTTTTAAATTACATTACAATCTTTCCCGTGAGTATTTTTCTTCTGCTGATTAGTATAAAGTGATGATGAGGCAAAGTGGTTCGCTCGGGCACTAGCAATAGTCTCTGAGTGTCGGCCACACCAAGGGTATCCTCTCGGGGCGTGAGAAACTTGGTATCTAAGCACAGAGTTCAAGTGTCCAAGGGTGTCTATGAAGTCGTGTCTATAGAAACTTATTTATGGTTGTGAGGGCCGCACTTTTGTAAATGAGGGACTACTAAAAGTTTCAATTCTTTCAGATTCTAAATCATATGATAGAGCTATTTTCTAAGAAATCTATAATGATTCGTGCGATGCTCTAAACCTTTCGACTATGCCTTGTCAACGAGTGACAGAGACAGTAGTGTTCAACCTCTTACTGATGAGATCCCCTGCGATAAAGTAATCAGAATGGTAGAGAGACTACACCAGGCTTGAGAGAAGCTGACTAGTGTGCTACGTTGATTGACCAGAAAGAGCATTATTATTCATATGAATCGTGTATTGGGTTAGCTCTAGATGTACCCCAACCTTCTTATTCAAAACATGCTTTTGATGTTACCCAGGACAGAGAAACTTATGTCTCTAAAGAGTTTAATGCTACCACTTAAAAGTGAGATGTGAGGTCCTATAAGCCTTGAGTAGAATTGAATCATCCCAGAGTTAGAAGGATGATGATGGAAGGAAAGGGACGAGATAGAAAGAATGATGTCTGATTGAGGCTTGCAGTTAGAGTATGTACCCATTAGGTAAGCAATTAGGTGATGAATCGATTGCCATAAGTGATGGAAGAGTCCTAAGTACCCTATGATCTTCATTATGAGGTATAGAGGAAGAGTTATTGTTAGAATGTGATAGAGAGTGCTAAACTAGAAAGAGGTTTATGTTGATGTGTTGTAGTATTCATACTATTAAGGGTGACATGTAGATGTTGAATAGGGGAAAAAGAGCTTTTAATGTTGTAGATCTAAATTGGGCTTATGAATTTGAAGTGAGTGTTCATGAGACTCATCGAGTTATGAGCTTAGTCAGATAAGGAGATATAATTGAATAGGTGAGTGGTACAGAGTTGTGGGGAAAGGAGGTGTTGATCGAATACTCACTTTGAGATTTTATTAGGCTTATGTTCCCTCAATTTTTACCTAATAGCTGTAAGTTGGTCTTAGTGAGGTTTGTGATAGATGCACATGCTAATACTAGACCTTAAGCTTGAATTTTGAGGAGTAGTGTTAAAGAGGAGATAGCATCGTGAGAGTTATATCCTTAGTTGGAGATTTGTTTTTCAAAGCTTTCCATAGTGTATGTTCGAGATGAAGATGTTGATTGGTAAGCAAGTGATGCTATAGGCAGGGTACAAGTGCCCCTTAGGTAAGATGAGTGAGACAAGGATAGTTCAATACATAAGAAGAGGCTTGAGATATGTACCTATGAATGTCTAAAGATGTGTGAAGCTCTAAGTTATAACTACTATAAGAATCTAGACAGTATTTTTGAGTTGTCAATGTGGAGTAGACTGATGTAAGCATCCCCTATCATTCCAAATACCCCAGTTGATTTGGGCTTATGGATAGATGATGATGCGTTTTCCATTATAGTCCAAGTCTTATACAAATGAGTTTATAGGAGCACAGAAGTTGAGTGTTAGTAGGCAAAAAGAAGAGGTTAGATTGCAAGAGTTGTGGAAAGTGGTTATGTTTTCCATTAAAAGTAGCAAACACACACACTCACACAAAGAAAGAGAGAGAGAGAGAGAGAGAGAGAGAGAGTTTCATAGAGACAAGAGGAAGCTAAGAGTGATATCGTTGAAAAAAGTCGAGTGGCTAGTCATGTATACATGAGACTATGGCATAACATAAGAGTTTAAGATATCTTATGGATAGTGATTCCCTGACCTGTGGAATTTATAGCCTAGCACAGAGAATTGATTCGCAAACTTAGAGAGACGACCCTTGATCTAAGGGGGAGATGACGAGGTATTAAACCAAAGTAGATCTTGAGTTTAGGATAGTGATGGGCTGATCAAGATGACATATCAATTCTTTTCCATCTCATATAGTCCTTATACTTCATTTAAACGAACACTCTATTCCCATCTGGTGTATGACTGCCATGCCTGTGGCCTTGTCCCATGCACATTATATTGATTCTCATTCATGTTGAGTTTCAAGGATGAGAAGTAATGACATCATTTGATAATTCTGATCTTAACTAATGGATCCATTAGTTTCAAGTCCTATGTTAAAAGAGATGCGACCTGAGTTTTACACTATGTATAGTTCTGTGAACTCAGAGTGAGTCTTGATAGATGAGGGAGATTGTACTTCATTATGAATGTCCTCAGATAAGATTTCTTGATTGAGTCGCGCTAATGATCTTTCATTCCAATACCTTTGAGTGATCCTGCTTTCTTGTCTTGATAGAAATGTTGATGATAGTAGATGAGTTATAGGTGATGGGAGAGAATGAGTGCTCCTGAATTATGATAATGGAGTTGAGTTTCTATCTTTGAGTTGATGTTCCTTTTAAGCCTCTGTGTACTTGAGTAGGCAAGTCCTTGATAGTATTCGTGCGTAATACTTATGTTGGAGATAAAGCTTGAATTCTAGATATTGAGTTCGAAGTTTATTCTTGAGAATATTGAGTATTCGAGTATTTGAGTTCTTAATGGTATTCGTGCTTATTTTGCATGGGGAGGTAGTAGTTTGAGGCTTCGCCAAAGGGGGAGATGATGAGTTCCTCTAGGTCCAAATTATGATGCTGATAATAGTATACTGAGAGTGAGGGTAAATGAGGAGGAGTGAATGTATCCTTATTGTGATATCGGTGTTAAACTTGTGTCATGTAGGGATAGAGGTAGGGAGGAGGAGAGAGATGAGACCTTATGATGTGCAATAATAGTATGTTGGTGTGTCTTTGAGTGAAGATGCTCATTAAATGATGGAGGTAGAAGTGATGAGTAGGCTTGGAAAAAAATATTTTAAGACAAGGTTGAAGTGGTTAGAGCGATAGGTTTGAATGCGTGGTTGTTATAATATGAGTATTGATGATAGACTATTGAAGACTTCGTAAAAAGGGTTTCAAGTAAGGGTAGTGAAGTAGTGAAGAGGACTAGTGATCTTTTAATGAAAGCCCTTTTGGAAGTATGGAGCCAAGTATTGAGTATTAAGTTTGTATGATTATGATCGTCATAGGGATAGCACCTTGAGGCTTAGAAGTAGGCTTGAATGGAAGATGAGGAGGTAATTAAGTGGACATTTGAATAAGAGTTATGATCTTGCATTGATGGAGTAGAGTGCTATGGAAAAGAGCACAATTAAGATGGGGGTTGAGCTTGAGAGTGCCCATAAATTCTTGTATATTCGATGGTTCCATTCTCGATTAGAGTTGATGACCTTGATCTTGAGTTCAAATGACTGACTATCGAGGTGTTTAAACGATACAAACTAATTGAGTTCCGATGTTTTATTCATGCCTAATGAGGAGAGTGTTAAGAGTATGTCCTTGCCCTTGACTTAATTGATGTTTCTATTATGGGTCGATGTGTCTTCTGAGTAGAGTTTGTCGAGGTTGATGAAGAGTCGAGAGTTCGAGTTATTGAGTAAGTATGGAGATGAGTCTTGAGAATATTCATGCCCTGATGTCTACCTCGACTCATCATTCGAGTACAAATGATTCCAAGGGGGGGATAATATAACACCCAGAAAAATTATCAAAATACCCCTAGAAGAGATATGAAAACACGTCTTTCTATGCTCCGATGGTGAATCCAAGGCTGGGTTTGCGATTAGTATGAAGAACTGAGTGGGAAAGTGGTCTCAGTTTATTTTTAAAATAACTAGATCAAAAGATAATTTTTTGATGCGAAAACGCGAACCAGTGAGGGTGCGCGACAGGTGTGCGACACACTTCTGCCGCGGACCAACACTTAGTTTTATTCTAAAAATTTCTACGGGATTAGAAACCTCGTTCGGAGAATTTTAGATGAAAAGTATCAAAAATAAACCCTGTCCACGTCGAGAACCCTATGTCTCGAGATGGACTTTTTTTGAATTTCGTGAGGGACATTATAGATCTTTTCAAACCCTTCCTGGACTTAATATATGATCAAAATAGGTCATTTTGTGCGTAAAAAGGGTTTTAAACCTTATTCTAAGTCCTTGAAATGACTAGGGCTGAAGAGGAGAGAAGATGAGTGCAAATTTGAGGAGTTCAAGGAGATTTCTTGAGGTTGATTGTCCAAAGCTTCAATCCAGGTATGTAAGGCTAAACGAAAGCATGAGATTGTTCTTCAATATTTTCCATTGATGGTAATAGAGGAGTTGAGAGTCTATGAGTCCCTATACATATTTCTTGAAATACTTTCTTGATTATTTTCTTGAAATTCATATTTTTTATATGTATTTTCATATGTTGTGATCATCACAAACTTATTTTCTTGAATTGAATACTTTTCATGAATTATTATATAAACCCTATATGTTGATTTGTGAAATCATGCATGAATGGACCTAGGAATGGAGTCTAGAGCCTTGACTTGTGAATGTGAATTGTGATTGTGATGTAGCATGATGATAGGTTGATAGAACCTGATGGTCCTCTGAGTATTCATATCTAAACTCTATAGATTGGCCTAGATTGAAGTCCTTCTACGTGATTGTCTAATTCATTCTTGGAAAGGGTCGAATAGAATTATTGGTTAAATTGTTGAGCAATATGATTGAGAGTTGATTGGATGATTGATAGGCCGAATGACTCGATTTGTCAAATTATTTACAAATTGATATGAGTCCTTATGAGACTCAATTAATTGAGATTGATTGTTTTATGAGCATTGAGTCATGGGAGAGTATTGAGCACCAAAAGAGTAAGAGCAAATCCAACTTTCACTCATTAATTACGTTGCCAAGCGTAGGTAAGGGTTAGAACCATTCTATTACATTGAGGTTCTGTCTTGATTTGGAAGTCCTTGAAACAGTAGAGGACTTGTTGATTGCCGGATCCCTAGTGAATTTGATTCGTTCTTTACCTGGCAAGTACGGAACGGCTGTGGCAACAACAACGTATTGTTGTACAATCACTGGCTCATAGGTGATTGTTGTCGGATGAGAGAATCTCCCAAAAGTTCCCACCTTGAGTACTCTGAGTCGAGTCGAGTTGAGTGGAGTTCCATTGAGTTGAGTTGAGTTGAGTTGATTGATGAGGTTCGAGTTGTTGATGGGTTATTTGTGTACTCTTTATTCTTTCTTTAGATAGACATTTGACATTCTGATTCATTATTATTTCGAGTTGATGTTATTTCTATATTATTCGACCTATTTTTGTTTCATTCAGCTATTTTACATACCAATACATTCCAAGTATTGATGTCTCCTTTTGGACTGCATCATTTTATGATGCAGAGATAGGTATTAGAGATTATCAACAGAAACTTTGTTGAGGATCTATTCACATTCAGCTGATCAGTGATACCTCCTTGTTTTCGGAGGATTTTCATATTATTATTATCATCTAGCTTGAGTTAGTACTTTATTTTCCTTGAGATGGATAACCATGGCCTGTCGTGGTACCATCTAGATGTTAGGTGTAGAGGCTTCATAGAAATTGAGTAGAGGATGTTGAGTATTGTTTCTTTTCCAACTCTTATTTAATGGAAATTAACTTTTATATAAAGTCTTGATTTTAAATTACATTACAGTCTTTTCCGTGGGTATTTTTCTTCCACCGATGAGTATGAGGTGACGATCGGGGATTAACAATAGTCTTTGAGTGTCGGCCACGCCAGGGGTACCCTCCCGAGGCATGACATATAATTATTTAGAATAATCGTAATCATTTATTTTATAATTTTTTAATTTTTATTTAGTTTAATATATATACTGATAAAACAAAAGGTTATCAATATAGTTTTTAATTGATTATAGGACTATTGCGTGGTTAAGGGGAAAGGGGGAAGTATGACACACTTTTTTTTTTCATTACCATATTCATTTATTTAAAATAAATATAAATAGATAGATATAGATATAAATATTTAAATAATACAATTAGTTAATTTTAAGTATATATTTGATAAATTATGTGGTGTTGATATGTGACACCTTTTGTTTCTCCTATGATATATATATGGATTTTTTTAAAAATTGTTAAAATTTAATTGACTATTAAAAAATAGAAAAACTTAAATTGCTTTATATTTTAATTTTAAAAATTAAATTTATTATTTAAATTATACCATTAGTTAATTTTATTGTGTAGAGATTTGATAAATTATGTGGTGCTAACATGTGACCCTTTTTGCTTTTCCTATTATATAGATATAGATATAGATTTTTAAATTTTGAATTTCAAATTTCATGATAAATTCAACAATCTTATTTTTTTTGGATTAGTTTTAAATTTATTATTTTGCATTGTAATTTGATTAAATGTCTATCACAGAAAGTGGGAAGAAATCCTTAAAGCACTACAACATTTTCCTCAATGAAGGATTTACACTATTATAATTACATTATCTACGATAATTATTTTTTGTTCAGTAAATTCAAAAATAATTAACTAATAATTAATCTAACTAATATTTTTTCCAGTGCCAAGTGACTTATTCTTAAGATGACATTTGGCTTAATATAATAATATATAGATATAGATATAAACTTTTAAATTTTAAATTTCATGATAAATGCAACAATCTTAATTTGGTTTGATTAGTTTTAAATTTATTATTTTGTGTTGTAATTTGATCAAATGTCTATCACAGAAAGTGGGAAGAAATCCTTAAAGCACTACAACATTTTCCTCCATGAAGGATTTACACTTTTATTACATTATCTATGGTAATTATTTTTTCTTTAGTAAATTCAAAAATAATTAACCAATAGTTAATCTAATGAATATTTTTTTCTTAAATGTCAAGTGACTTATTAAGATGCCACTTGACTTAATGTGGAGGCTTTGTTCTCTCCTATTAATAAAATATAGATAGGATCAAAAATACTATCAACTACTCCCTTTGGTTCCTTTTATATGTAATCTTTTGTGAATGCACTTGCACTAAGAAAAAACTGATTTTACCATTTTATCCTTATGTAATTTCCATTAATTATTTTTTAATTCTTCTAGTTGGTCATATTGAAACACCCCGGTAAAATTACCAAAAATATCCCTAGATGAGAGATGCTCACATAACATTTCTTCCCAACCTCCGATGGCAAATATGAGACTGGAAATGCGATCAACATGAAAAATTGTGTGGGAAAATGGTCTTGGTTGATTTTAAGAACAACTGGATCAAAAGATAATTTTTTGATGCAAAAATGTTATTCTAGAAAGAGTGCATGACATGCCCGCATCGCGGACTTGTCGTGGATTTGCACTTATCTGTGGTTCTAATGTTTTCTATGCAATTAGAAAATCGATCGGAAAATTTTCCAAAGAAAATGCACAGGTCCGCGACAGGTCTGCATCGCGGACCTGGTCCCGGGACCTGTTCCAGCGAAGTTCAAAATTTTAAATCTTTTGAGTGACATGCCAGACATCTTCCCACCCCTTCTAAACTTAACTCACGACTAATATAAGTCATTTTTTATCTAAAAAGGGCTCCAAAGCCCATTCTAAAGTCCTTTACACAAAAACTAAGTAGAGACTTTGAGCGAAGAAGAGGAGAAAGAGCTAGGGTTCAAAGGATTGAGGCTAACTTCTTACGAAGTTGATTGGCAACCTCCATACCAGGCATGTAAGGCTAAACTAAAGCATGGAATTGTTCTTCCATGTGTCCCTATCGATGGTAATCGAAAGATTGTGAAAGTAGTGAGTCTCTACATATTACTTTGTAAAAGGATGCATGAATGAACTTAGGGATTGAGTCTAGAGCACTGACTTGAGAATGTTAATTATAATTGTGATATGAGCATGATGATAGATTGGTATAACTTGATGATCCCGTGAGTCTTCATAAGTGAACTCTACAGATAAGTCTAATTGACTTCCTCTTAATGATTGATCTAAGCCCTTGAGTCGTTAAATGAAAATTGAGTTGATGAGATGATTGATATGATAGGTCGAAAGACCCAACTGAGATAGAGCTAATGACATGATGATGACAGTCCTTATGAGACTAATTTAGATGGTTGATTGAGATGGATTGTTTATGAACACTAACTCTTTGGTGGAATATCGAGCACCGAATTCAGTGAGAGTAAGTTCCACTCGAACTGAATAACTACATCATGAAGCGAAAGAGTGGACTAAGTTTGTTAAAGTCGGACAAGTTACTATTTTGAGGACTAAGTCTGCTAAAGTCGAACCTGTCCCCATTTTATTATCCTGAAACAATAGGACTTGATTGGTTGATTATCCTGATTGATTATGGATTTGATTTGTTCTAACCTCGGCAAGGTGTTAAACGGTTGTGGAAGCATCATCGGGATTGTTGTACAATCACTGGCTCATAAATGATTGTTATCAGATAAGAGAAACTCCCAGATAGGTTCTACATTGATAGTACTCTGATTGGATTGGATTGATATTGATTGGTCATTGTCTATTCTTTACTCTTGCTGTAAATAGATATTTGATATTCTGATTGAATATTTTCTGAGTTGATGTTATTTCATATTTTTTTACCTATCTGTTTCATTCACCCATTTTCCATACTCGTACATTCCATATATTGACGTCCACTTGGATTGCATTATTTCATGATGTGGAGACATGTACTAGAGATCGTTAATTGATGTACTATTGAGGATTTATTGTAGTCAGCTGAGTTGGTGAGCCTCCTTTACTTAGGAGGATCCTCATTTTATTTTCATCTAGCTATTAGAGTTGGACTTTATACTATCTTTACTTTTGAGTTGAGGTAGCCATGGGTCTGTCATTGGCACCAATTGATAGTGATAAAGTCTTCATAGGCTAGAGTCGAGTTGTTGATTTGTGATTATGGTTGAGCTAGTTTCTTTCATACTAGCCTATTTTATTGATATGATTTCTGAGACTTAGAATGTTTACCATTTATGATCTTTAGTCTTCTGCGGATTGGTTAGTTATGTTGAAGGAACAAATGTGATGAGTCCAAGTGGTTCACTTGGGGACTAGCAATAATCTCTTAGTGTTGGGTCTAGGGTACCTTCCCGAGGCGTGATAAACTTGGTATCATGGCATAGAGTTCAAGTATCCTAGGGAGTCTATAAAGTCGTGACTAGTAGAGTCTTTTTTATGGATGTGTTATGCACCACACTTTATTAGCAAGATGCTATAGGACATTAGAAATATTTACACTTCTTTCTTATTCCAATTCGTGCGATAGAGTTAAACTCTATGAAAGCTCCCTTTTAATTCGTGTGTTACTCGTTTACAGAATTGTGATCATGCCTCCATGAAGAGACTTTAGAGGAAGAAGGTATCCTGATAGAATGCTAACCAACCTGAACCCAGAATCAGGATGAACCCATAGGCAGTCGTCCCTGAACAGCCTCCACAAGCCGACATCTCAAATGCTGATCTTCGCCAGGCTATCCAAACCTTAGCCCTGGCTGTGATAGGACTGGTTGTTATACAGCGAGTAGGTATACAAGATGTTCCAAATACATCTAGGGTTCATGAGTTCTTGATGATGAACCCACCAGAGTTCACAGGGTCTACACCAAATGAAGACCTAGAGAACTACATTGATGAGCTCCAAAACGTGTTTCAGGTGATGCCGGCTGATGTTGGTAGAGTTGAGTTGGTTTCCTACCAGCTCAAAGGTGTTGCCAGGCCATGGTTTGACCATTGGAAGAAGAACATAGGAGAGGGAGTTCCAATTCTAACTTTGACAATGTTTGAGGAAGCATTCTTAGGGCACTGCTTTCCAAGAGAGTTAAGGGAGGCAATGGTAAGAGAGTTCTTGAATCATTAAAAGGGCCCCATGACTATGCAAGAGTATAGACTTAAGTTCACCCAACTACCTTGCTATGCTCTGAATATGGTTGCAGATATGAGAGGGAGAATACGGTTGTATATTGATGGGCTAAACAAAAGGCCAAAGAAAATGGAAAGGGAGCTATGCTTGTGAGTGATATAGATACTGGAATATTGATGACTTATGTACAGTAAGCTGAAGAGGAGAGGCAGCAGGACAGGAAAGAGTACAGAAATAAGAAAGCAAAGACATCCAACCATGAGGATGGTAAGAAAGAGAACGGGAATGAGAGTCGCTTTCAAATAGGGCCTTCATCTACTGGTGCACTCGCACCTAGCAATGGACAGGGGTCTCACAATTCTAGAGCTCAGGGATCTCAATCACATGCTAGTGTGGCCTAATGTTCCTAAGGAAAGACACCTTGTGGCATATGTGGCAAACTTCACTTGGGAGAATGTCGTGGAGAGAGTATTGGGTATTAGAAGAGTGGCCAAATAGGTCACCTACAAAGGGAATGTCCAATGTGGTCCAACACATCGCAATCTTCTATGCTAGCACCACCAGCTAGAGGGGATCAGAGGGGTACTATTTCTGGCACAAATTGATTGTATGCCATGAAAAGTTGCAAAGATCAGGAGAATCCACCAGATGATGTCATTGGTATGTTTTGAGTCCTTCCCTACAATATCTATGATTTGTATGATTAAGGTGCCACATCTTTTGCGACCCTCCCCTCGTTAATGAGTTTATCCTAATTGAGTGAGCTAATAGTGATTGTATCATTCTTGTCCACCATAGAGGTATGGACTGCCCTTAGGCTTGTTATGCCACTATTGATGGTAGGATTTAGAGTATTGAGTTTTAGATGTATAATCGTTCTTACTCTTGCGTGGAGAGGTTGTAGTTCTGGATTTCGCCAAATGAAGGGGGAGATAATGAGTTCCTTCAGGTCTAGATAGTGATTTTGATAATAGTAGACTAAAAGTGAGGGTAGATGAGGAGGAGTGAATGTATCCTTATTGTGATAATGGTGTTGTACTTGTGTCATATAAAGGTAGAGATAGGGAAAAGGGGGGAGATGAGACCTTATGATGTGCAATAGATAGATAAGAATAATTTAGAGTGTCTCTAGGTAAGATTATTTTGGTGTGTCTTTGAGTGAGAACTCATTTAATGGTGGAGATAGAAGTGCTAAATAGGCTAGATAGTTCTTAGATATAGTTGAAGTGGTTAGAGTGATAGGCATGAATGTGTGGTTGTCATTATATGAGTAATTAAAGAAGGCTATTAATGGCTGTTGAATGAGTATTCCAAGTAGATGTGTTAAAATAGTGAGAAGAAGTAGTATTTTCTTAATGGAAGTCCCTGTGGAAGTATAGAGCTTGAGTTTTAAGGATTAGCTTTGGATGTGTATGATCATCTTAGGAATAGCGCCTTGAGGCTTAGAAGTAGGCTTGAAATGGAAAAGGAGGATGTGGTTAGGTGGAGTTTTGAATAGGAGCTATGAGTTTGAATTGATGAAGTGTAGTTCCATGAAAAGGAGTACAACTGAGATGAGGTGCTAAGTTGGAGAGTTATTCATAGGGTTTTATTTACCACGACGGTTCCATTCTCGATTAAAGTTGATGACTTCCTTCTTGAGTTTGAATAATTAATTGTCGAGGTGTCCAAATGATTCAAATTGATTGAGTCCTGATGTTCCATTCATGCTTGATAGTGGGAATGTCTAAGGAATGTCACTACTTTTGATCTGAACTGATTTGTCTATCCTGAGTGATTTGTCACTGTCCAGATTGGCTGATAGGTAGGATGGTGATCGGTTGATTGTGATTCGTTGATCTGATAGAGTCTTGATTGTTTGATTCATGCTATGAGTTCATCCATAGTTACTAATCATTCGAGGACGAATGTTCCCAAGGCGAAGATAATGTAACACCTGATAAAATTACCAAAATACCCCTAGATAAGAGATATTCGCATAACGTATCTTCCCAAACTCCGATGGCAAATTCAAGGCTAGAAATACGATCAACATGAAAAATTGTGTGGGAGAATAGTCTTGGTTGATTTTAAGCAACTGGATCAAAAAATAATTTTCTGATGCGAAAACGTAGTTCTAGAAAGAGTGCACGACATGTTCGTGACACGAACTTGTCGCGGCTTTGCGCTTAACTGTGGTTCTACTATTTTCTATGGGATTAGAAAATCTATCAGGAAATTTTTGGAAGAAAATGCATAAGTCCACGTCGGGTCTGTTTCACGGTCCTGGTCCCACGACATGTTCCAGCGAAGTTCAAAATTTTAAATCTTTTGAGGGGTATTCCAGACATTTATCCACCCCTTCTAAACTTAACCCATGACCAATATAAGTCAATTTTGATCTAAAAAGGGTTCCGAAACCCATTCTGAGGTCCCTTACGCAAAAACTAAGTGGAGACTTTGAGCGAATAAGAGGAGAAAGAGATAGGGTTCAGAGGAATGAGACTAACTTCTTGCAAAGTTGATTGATCATCTCTATACCAGGGATGTAATGCTAAACTGTAGCATGAAATTGGTCTTCCATGTGCTCCTATCGATGGTAGTAGAATGATTGTGAAAGCATTAGGCCTCTATGTATGTTTTCTTGAAGGTTTACTTATAGCTATACAT
>JAPFFP010098682.1:0-43483 GCA_026153255.1 Solanum medicagineum | reverse complement strand
TGGTAAGGTCTGCGTACATTCTACCCTCCCCAGACCCCACTTGTGGGATTTTACTAGGTATGTTGTTGTTGTTGTTGTTTAAACTATTCGAATATTTGGAACTGGAATCTAGAGTTTTAAAAGTTGAAAAGATATGAATTTTGGCATTTTTGCAAGCTTAAGTTATTGAAAAAGTGAGTTTTTGTGTTATTGTGAGTTTCGGAGGCCAGATGGGGAATCTGTCAATTCTATTAGCTCAAGAGTATCGAAATTGAACTATAGGAAGTTGCAAACTAAATTAAGAGTTGAAATGAGGTCTTTAGGCCCAAGGTTGTGATTTTAGTCGTTTCTGGAACCAAAGTTTGACTTTGGTCAACATTCAGAGTTTGGAAGCTCAGATCAAATTATGATAGTTCCACAAGTTCTTGATAATGAAACTAACACTTGAAATGGTCTTGGAGTAATATTTGGAATTGCCAAGGGTAGTTTTGACATTTTGAGTTTTAAACTAGTTTTATTGACTTGCATTAGTAAATGTAGTGAGGAGGCCATAAAACTGATTCTAATGATTTCTTGAGTCTGAATTGTTGCTTCTGATCTGGGTACATATTAGGTTTGTGACATCCTGAGTTCGGATGAGTATCGGGGGTCCATTCTGAGTAGGAAAATTGGACTTGGGTTGCTGATTTTTGCTGATATCTGTTGCAGGTGGATTTGTCTCTGCCTTCATGGGGAAGCCTCCACGTTTATGGAGGATATCGTCTGCTGCGCTCCATGTTTATGCAGATGTGATCTGTTTGCTCTCCGTGTTTGCGAGATGGACTCTGCGATTGCGGAGTAATTTCAATACCTGGACAGTTTTAAGCTCTCAAAACATTATTTTTAATCCATTTTTAAACATTCAAGCTTTTTGGGGCAATTTTGAACAAAGGCTTTCGAAGGATTTTGTTCGTTAATTCTAACACTAAATTACTCATTTTCTATGAGTTTAATCTTGATTTTATCTTTGATTTCATGAAATTGAACATCCAAAATTGGGAATTCCTAGACTACGATTTTTCAACTTTAAATACTAATTTCTCATTTGATTCAATCTTGCTTTTATTGGGATTTTCACCCATGAACTTCATTTTTCATATAGAACATGTTTTCAAAGTTATTTTGCAGAATTGGTAACTTTGAAAATTAGCCCTAAAATTGACTATTTTGTCCATAAGCTTAATTTATGCCAATATGGGTATTCAAATGCTTATTTTGATCAGTAGTAACTACTGTTGATAGTGATTGATCGAATTTGTGGATCGATTTGAGGACTTGAGTTGATTGAAAGCTTGTCCAAGTGTAGTTTCGACATAGAGTTAGGTTCGACTAATCTTTTGGGACTATATTTGTATTATTGAGCATGGGCATGTGATAATTGTGAGATTTAGATAGATAATTGTGCAATTGAGTTGATGTGTTGAAATTTTTAGGGAAAGTCATTCCGATTAAATCAAATTGTGGTATAATTTTGATCCTTTTGATGAACTGAGATGAATTATGATAGAATGATGAGGACTTGAGTTAAAGTGTGACTAAATGAGGCTTGTGATTAGGACGAGTATGTCTGATATTATTGATATATTTCTATAATTGGGATGAATTAGGTCTGATATTATTGTTATGCTTGCATAATTGGGATGAGTAACGTCCGGTATTATTGATATACTTGTATTGTTAGGATGAGTTAGGTCTGCTATCATTAATATATTTGTGTGTTTGGGACGAGTTAAGTCTGGTAATATTGGTATTCTTGCATACTTGGGATGAGTACCGATATTATTGATACTCTTGATTTTTGATATAACTATGACGATCTAAAAATATAATAATGGTTTGGGCATAAGCTGTGACACTTGATATTACTCCTTGAGTACATATGATTTTTATGAGCATCATGCATCAGTATTCCTATGGTAATGTTATTCTATATGCTTACATGTATTTGGCTTGCACTCTTGATTTACATCAATTGTGTGTAGCTTGTATTATGCCTTAACTCGGGTAGGAGGCAAGGACATTACGATTCACACTGGTACCACCCGCTTGACCCAGGCAGGAGGTAAGGGTGATATTCGTACTTCATATACTTTGACCATGGGTAGGTGGCAAGGACATTGGCATCATGATATCCCTTGACCACGGGCAGGTGCCAAGGTTGTGGCATTCTGATATTACCTTGACCACTGGCAGGAGGCAAGGCTGTGACACAATTGGTATTTAGACTGATGAGTTGTGTACCATATTCATATTATGGTTATATAGTATTTTCTAGTGCTTAAGGATATCTTAGTTCATGATTATTATATATATATTGTAAGTATACTAACTTTTTTAGATGTAAGGATAGGGTTCTTTGTTGTCACATGCTTATTTCGATTTCACTTACCCAGTTGGTTGAACCTATCGGGTATATTTTGGTGTACTCAGACCTACTCTATTTCATTCCCACAGATCGAGCACAGAGACCCTAGCAGGATACTAATTCACTCTTTTGGACTTCCCTCCCTCCATCCTGATCTTACCGGTGAGGCTTAGACTTCGAGTCACCGTGGGTCCTTGGGATTTCATTTACTTTTCATTTTTGACTTGTATCAGATTCTATGAGACAACTTTGTATTTCATTAGAGACATGTGTATTTGTACTTCTGTATCACTTTAGATGATCTTGTACTCATGACTCCAGATTTTGGGAGATTTGTTATGTTATGTTGAGATGATTTCTGCTTTATTTCCTTTTTCTTTTAGTTGTGATCCGTGTTGGGTCGTATGATCTTAAAAAGATAGAAATTGTGAGGAATTGGCCAATGCTATTGGCTCCTATGGACATTAGGAGCTTCTTGGGCCTAGTCGGGTACTATAGGATATGTTGAAGGTTTCTTCTCCATTTTCTTTCCATTGACTCAGTTGACTCAAAAGAAGGCAAAGTTTGTGTGGATGGATGAGTGTGAGAAGAGTTTCCAAACCTTGAAGGATCAATTGACTTCGACTTCAATCTTGACTTTGTCGGAGGGAACCGACGGATTTTTTGTGTATTGTGATATCTCAAGGATTCGTTTGGGTTGGGTCTTGATGCAACATGGAAGGTGATTTCCTATGCCTTAAGGAAATTCAAGGTGCATGAGAAGAACTACCCAATACATGATCTTGAACTTGCGGCCATGGTATTTGCATTAAAAATTTAGCAACGCTACTTGTATGCGGTCCATGTTCATGTCTTCACCGGTCATAAGGGCCTTCAACAAATGTTCAGTCAAAGAGATCTCAACCAAAGACAACAGTGGTGGTTAGAGTTTCTTAAGACTTATGATACAAGTGTGAAGTATCACCCTGGAAAGGCCAATGTGATAGTCGGCACTCTTAGTAGAGTTTCCATGTGTTGTGTGTCTCACATAGAATGTGATGTTACAAGGGAGTTACCCAAAGAAGTACATAGGATAACATGATTGGGAGTAAAGTTGAATGAATCTTGTAGTGGTAGTGTGATGGTGCTACATGGGTCTAAGTCTTCATTGACCAAGGATGTCAAGTCCAAACAAGACCTTGATCTTATGCTGGTGTAATTGAAAGCCTTATTGAAAAAAGGCAGAGTAGAAGTCTTATCACAAAGGGGAGATAGGGTACTCTGTTATCAATGGAGGTTGTATATGCTAAATAATAGTGAGCTGAAGAGGTTGATATTACAAGAAGCTCACAACTCTTCCTATTCTATTTATCCCAGTTCCACAAAGATGTATAGAGATTTGAGAGAATTCTATTGGTGGAATGGAATAAAGTGGGATATTTCTAAGTTTGTGTCCGAGTACTCAAATTGCCTACAAGTCAAGGTTGACCATCAAAGGTCGGGTGGCCTAGCTGAAGATATTCACATTCCTACTTGGAAGGGGAAAGAGATCAATATGGACTTCGTAGTTAAATTGCCTAAGACTAAGAATCACTTTGACTCCATAATGGGTGGTAGTAGATAAAATTGCAAAGTGACTAACTTCTTATTAGTCAAAACAACATTTAGTGCTAAAGACTATGCTCAATTGTATATTCGGGAATTGGTGAGATTGCATAGGATTCCATTTTCCATCATATTGGATTGTGGAGCCCAATTTACCTCTCACTTTTGGAGATCATTTCAAAGTGGTCTTGGTACGAAGGTGAAATTGAGTACCGCCTTCCATCCCCAATTTGATGGACAAGCCGAAAAAACAATTCAAAACTTAGAGGATATGTTGAGATCTTATTTGTTGTAGTTCAAGGAGAGTTAGAATGATCACTTATCTCTCATTCATGTTGCTTATAACAATAGTTTCCACTGAAACATTAAAATGGCACCATTCAAAGCTCTATATGATGGGCAGTGATAAATCACCAGTTGGGTAGTTTAAAGCTAGTAAGATGGCCTTGCTAGGGCCGACCCTCATCATGGATGCCATGGAAAAGGTGAGACTCATAAGAGAGAAATTAAAAATACCTCAAAGTCGGCAAAAGTCTGATTCTAATGTGAGGAGAAGGGATCTTTAGTTAAACATTGGTGATTGTGTCTATTTCAGATGTCTCCCATGAAAGGTGTGATCTATTTTTCTAAAAAGGAAAAATTAAGCCCTAGTTGAGTAGGGCCTTACAAGGTGGTGAGAAGAGTTGGCAAGGTGTTCTCTGAGTTGGAGTTACCTATGGAAGTGAACTTGATTTATTCGTTTTTTCATGTATCAATGTTGAGAAAGTTCATAAGTGATGCAAACTCTATAGTCCCATTGGAAGAGGTGAACATTGAGGAAAATTTGAGTTATGAAAAGGTACCGGTTGAAATCTTAGACCAGCAAGTAAAGAGGCTAAGTAAGAAGGAGGTCGCATCCATTGAAGTGCTCTAGAAGAATAAAAAAGTTGAAAGTACAACACAAGAAGCGAAAGAGGACATGCTGAGAGTATCTTTTCCATTCTACTAAGCCTATGGTATTAAGTCATTCTTGCCTAAAACCTCCAATTTCTTGCATTTCAGTTTTTTCATGATGCATACACTTATTTTAATGTTTGTGGACTATTTTGAGACCTATTTTAAGTATGGATTTTGAAAATTTCATGAAAGGATGTTTAGATTGCATTTTTGCATGCATATTGGGTTGTTAGCTGATGTTTACTTTAAACTCTACGTTTAAATATATTCGGGAAAGAATGTTCCTAAGAGGAGATATCGTAAGGACCCTCAAGGTAAGAGTCTAGTAAGTGCAGAAAAGTTGGACTAGGAAAGTTCAGAAATCATTTTACAAGCATTGTTCATGGCCCATGGTTCAATCCATGAGTCGTAGACCAGGCTCGTGAATATGAGGCTTTAGAGGTTGAATTTTGTACTGTCAAGTGAATCGAAAGGAAACATGGACCATAGAATGACTCATGGGGAGGGTTCCAGAAGATGAAGGACATTTGGAGATTTTTTGAAAGGGAAACCATAACCAATTAGACGACCCATGGTTCTGTTTACAGTCCGTGGTTTCGTCCGTGAATGGGGCCCTAGGAAATGGAAATTTGACTATGGAATATTTCCATGAGGTGACCTATTGCTCATGGATAGGCTTACTACCTATGTTTTGGTTACATAGTTTAGTGGGTCAGTAACCAAAATATAAAGATTGGAAAAGGGGAACAGGACGACTTGAAATGTGACTTGTGGTTCAGTCCAAGACCCATAATTATGGTCTCATGGTTTGTGTACAACCATTTTAATGAAGGGTATTTTCCAAAAATCCTAGACTTAAATTGGTTTTTCATTCTTTAGGCTCCTAATATGACCTAAAACCCCTAAGGATTCCAATTCTTTTCATTCTTTCATATTCGCAAAAATCCTAAGGCATTATTCGCTCTACGAGGCAAGGCAAAAGGCTAGGGTTTCAAGATTCCTCCCAGAGGTTTCAAGTTCCTTCTTCTTAAGTTTTTGGGTTCCTTTCACCCTCAAAGTCCTTCATTAAATCTTTTACCTTTTCTTTAAGTTTCTTTAAATACTACCATGCATGCTAATGATGATTTCATGATGTATTATGATGTGTTTTGTCTTTAATGTTATAGAATGTCTTATTAAATATTTCCATGAGTTTTGAGTTGATGATAATGACTCTAATGATTAGGGTTTTAAATAAATATGTGGATAGTTAATGTATATTTTAAATAATTGTACTTTTTTGATGATCATGCATGACCCTATTGATTTATGAGTTTTCTAATTCATGTTTTAAGGCCACTAAGTTTAAGTTAGTCTTTCCATGATACATTGATGATCAATAGGGTATAAAACAAAGGCATTTAAGTTAATGTTTTGTTAAAGAAATATGCATGTGAATGATGTCCTAAATGATGTTTATGATGGCCTCCAAGGTCAAAGGACTATTCTCACTTGGTGGTTCCTAAGTTCCGAGCTACTTTTTGCAATTGCTACTTATGATTATAAGAATATGTTTAAAAGAATTTCATGGGATGACTTAGCACCAAATGAGGCATTGAGGTCGGGTTCGGTAAGAAAACCCTAGAAGCAACCGTTTGCCCCATTAACTATGTACCACCATAAGAGCCTTTGTAGGCTAGGTTAGTGTATCCGCGTAGGACATTTATGTTATATATGATGATGCATGTTATGTGACTGAGTTCCACCCAGCAAGTGGTCTCCCTGTGACCATATAGGGGGTTATGTTGGATTTCATGTAGTAGCTCACATGGTCTTATATGTCAGTTATGGTCCATTCCCACAAAGTATGATATTTGACATTTTTGTTCCATCACATGTGTTGCAAATGCTGCATTTTTTTTACATCATATTGAAAACGTTAATCCTTGTACATGCTTAAGCTCATAAGTGATGCCTTTACCATTTCATGCATTGAAGTCTTTAGATTTACGAATAATGGCTTTACAATTTCATACTTGCATTGCACCTCACATACTTAGTATATTTTAATGTACTAATACATATTTTTCTTACATGATGTTACCATGTAGGGACCAATGCTCCTCCTGCTCTGGCTCGTGTCCAGTTTTACCAGCATTCAAGACTAGTTTTAGAGGTGAGCCCTTAGTTTGGGTTGTTTACCTGTTCATATTCATGTTTTATATAATTCAGATGGATGTATATTTTTTACTTTTTAAATAAGAGGCTTCTACTTTCAAATTTATTTTAGTATCTTTTCTATTTGATGGATATCGTCGTACACTGGCTCCCGTTGACTCATGTTTAGGTGGTATGTTGTGGAAGAAGATGTATGTGGTTGAGATGCTTCCTTTTTAATTAAGTAATGTCCTTTAGACCCTATCCCATTTTATTTCCGTAGTACGTATGGGTTTATACCTTTGAATGCTTAATATGCTAAGATGGCTTGGATGAGATACCTACAGGTGCCTTATTCGCTATGTCACAACTAGGTCATAGGCTTGGGCCATGACACAAACCCCCATCTATGAGTCGTAGTTCAATCTACTATTGGTAGATCAAGTCTGTGATTTCCTCAAACAATCTTTGACAAAAGGTAGTTTCTATATTTCTTAGCGTCCTAAGTGTTCAACTGTAATACTTTGATTTTTTTAAAGGTTGGGATATGATAAAATAAGGTAACATTGGAAAAGTAACCTCGGTGGATTTTTAGGACAAATGGATTGCAAATTAAAATTTTGAGAAAATTGCTTTTTCAGAAGGGTCCTCGACAAGAGAGCGTTGCAGACCTATTCGAAGTTAGTTCAAATTTTTCCTTAGTCAAATCTGGACACAATCAAACTTTGCACAAAAATACCTACGAAACGTCTTCGTGTCACGAACTTGATTCATGATAGGCCAAATTCTTCCTTACAATTTCAGTATTAAGTAAGGGAATATTGGACTTTTTCCTATGCATCATGAACTGAATTTAGACATTTTTTAAGACTAAATTCCATTCTATAAATCAGCTTTAACCCACAAATTGAACTCATTCTTCCATAATTCACACACGACAAAAATTCTCTCTCTAATAAATCATTTTCAAGGCTTTCTTCTCCTTCAAGCAAGACTCCCTTGAAGACCAAGTCAAGTCCTCCATTAATCTTCAAATTTTTTAAGACAATCACTCTAGTGAGTTTTCATCCATGAAATCCTTTCTTCTATGGAGTGTAATGATCCAAGCCTAGGGCCTAGTCGTAATATGGCAATTGAAGGACACGAAGATACCTCACTCAATCCTCTTAGTATTCATCAAACATGTCATAGGTAATGAGCACAAATAAGTACTAAAAATTAAGAGAAAACTAGCCTAAGGGAGATTAACTCATATTACAAAGATTACAAAATAAACTCCCATATATGTCATACAATACTTTTAGCTTTAGACTAGCATGGGCTATGACATGTTTCTAGATCACTCTCAATTAAAAGTAGCAAAAGAAAATACAATTAGATAGTCAAAATGTCTTAATACATTGAGTGTGAAAAAGAAAGCTATTGTTCTCAAACTAGATGACTCACCAACACTTGTCTTTAATATGATCCCAAGCTAGCCATATGGACAGGGAGGAGGAGTACCGGTCCCTACATGGTTAGGTCATATAGGCAAAATTATGTGTTGATGTATTAAGTATGTGGGATGCAGTGCAGCAAGGAAACATTATATTATAAAAGGTAATATGCATAATTATAATAAGGATTAAAGCCCAAGAGATGATGAATTATCAATGCATCATTTAAAACATAAGTTGAACAACATAAACATCTCAAATCATTATATAAATATCTAATGTGGGAGAAGACAATAACTAACATATAAGACCATGTGAGCTACTAGATAGAATCTAACATAACCCCCTGCATTGGCTTGGGGAGACTACTTGCAGGTAGAACTCCATCAATTAATGAATGCACATATTTAACTTTAACTTTTGCTATTATGGATCCACTAGTCTTAGCCTACAAGGGCTCCTAAGGTGGAACATAGTTTATTACAAGAGGTTGTGACTAGGATTAGGTGGATAACCTGAACGTTTACCTGACAGAATACCACCTCAAGGCTTCTTTGTGCTAAGTAAAGTACCATAGAATATTTATAACATGATCATATTCATATACATTCTTAAGCTTTGAAACATAACTTCATCATTATAGGAGTAACTCATAAATCTGAGATATTTATTCAAGTGTGAATTATCTTTATCACAAGCAAATCCATCTTTGGTGAGAACTAATCTTTCACCAATCTTTACACATTCACAAAACAGGTTTCATTAAAACTTTGTAAATTTCATAAACTTTTATGAACATCTAATTGAAAACCCTTATCTTTCATAACATGCTTCATTTGAACATATATAAAATTTGGTGGGTTTGATGCATGGGGGATTTAAAATATATAATGCAAGAGAAACATGCATGAACTTAATAAAACTCATCAGATCAAATCATTCATAAAACAACCCACCATAACATACAAAACCTTATAAAGCCATTTATGAAAGCTTCTTGTAAATCATCAATTCTCATAATCATATCATAACATTACATCAATATAACTTACATTACTATAAATAAATCATAGTATCAACATTTAAAGAGATTTCATACAACTCATAAATACTTCATAACTTGAAGGTTAAGTAAAATAAAGTATATATTTGAGCTTTATGGGTGAAAGGAGCCTACAAATCAAAATCCACATACCTTGATTGGAAAGTCTAAAGGAGGAGCTTAAGAATGTGGAAGAAAGCTAAAACCCTAGCTTTGCCTTCTTGAGCCTTAGAAAAAATTTAGGAGAGATTAGAGTTGAGAGTGAATGAGAATATAACGGTAGGGTTGGACACTGATATGGGTAGAAATAGATCGTAAATGAGGTAGTATTGAACTTAGGATGTGGAAAAAGGTTGAATTTTCCCTTCATTAAAAACTGTTGGACCCTATCTACAAGCCAAATTGTAAGGACTCATACTTCGTAAGATCAAATCGAGGCTCAAATTAAGTTTCTAGAAGATTTTAGTCTTTGAAGGATGTCATGGGCTCCACTTTGGCCTCTTTTTTGAGGATGCCCAGGGAAGGGTTCAACCACAAAAACCTCCAGATTTGTGGACCCCATCACAGCTTGTGGAGGATATCCCCCATAGGGCAGCCCTATTTTCCCTGAATGCACTGTCATGACCCAAGCATAGGGCCCAGTCATAACACCGCAAATGAGGAACCCGAAGGTACCTCAACCAAGCCTCTTAGCATACATCAAGCATACAAGGTAACCAAGAATAAATCATCATAAGTGGAAACAACACTTAGAATAAATCAAAATGTAGAAGTAATAAAGGATATGAAAGTATATAAGGCTGAAAGCTGAAATCAATACATAGGTCCAACAAATGTCTCTAGGTCGTAATCATATGTGGATGCTCACAAGTCCTTGTTCACCCTTAACATAAAGTAAAGACTATCTCAAATACACAATATGACATCAAGATAGACGGTAGTAGACTCTGTTCTTGAAGCATGAGGATTCACCTAACCTAGATCAGCTAATATTCTGGACCTAGCCACGAGGATGAAGAAGAAGATTGCTTGCACCTATATTGTGATATAATGTTGGCATAGAGTATGCATTAGTTTATTTGAATGTACTAAGTATACAAGCATGCAATGCAATATAGATATAAAGTAATGCTTAACATAAATCACCATAAGTCATCATAATTCGTCAAACCTTTCACTCATAGCCATCACCTTGAACATGTCATGATCTTATGACCCCATCATTGTGTATCTCATTTTATAATAGGTCCTAGGTCACCTTTTTCGAATCTTGGATCTCCTTTCCATGTCAAACTGAAGGCCTTAAGTCACCCAATCATAATTATGTTAGAGTCCTAGGTCACCTCTTCGGAATCCTAAATCTCCCCTTAAGGTCAACCTCAAGGTCCAAGATCCTCTTTATTAGCACAATACAATCCTAGTTCACCTTTTCAAATTCCAGAATCTTTCCCTCAGGAACCCCAGGTCAATCCTCAAGGTCTTAGATCCCCCACTTCCATTCATATCATACTGATCATCAAGTCATAGTCATATTCATGCTCACGATCATATTCATATCAAAATCATGTCAAATCCATAATTGTATTCATGTTCATAGTAAAAATATCATGTACAAGCCTTGTACATGCATGATCACGTGATGAGAGACAAGGGTAAAGCATGGGTACATAAGTATCAAGTTCAAAACAAGATAATTGAATAGAAACATGCATAATCCTTGAATACAAAAGTATTTGAATCATAATTGAAGTAGCCATGCATAATTCCATAGTTTATCAAGTCATAAAAGTTAGAATCTCAAGAAAAATACGTAAACTAAGAGAATTGAACTTAATTCATGCTTAAATTATAGTTTGAACATAAACCATATCATAATCATAACAATTGAAGATCAAATCATGAAAACCCAATTTATATCATGCTTGAAAATGCATCAAATTAGATGAAAATAGGTTAGGATCCATTATTAAAAGGAGATCATGATGAATCCCACATACATAAGCTTGAATTGATGAATTTGAGATAAAATTATCTTGAGACTTGAAGCCTTGAATAATCCTTGACTTGAACTTGAAAAGGAGGAATTGGAGGGTGTTTTGAGTGAATAATTCTAGAATCTACGCATGAAAGTGTTTTGAATACCTTAGGAACACTTTCGGAGGGTCTTAGGGTCATTATACATCCAATAGGAACTTAGAAGTTAGGTAAAACACCATGGTACCCTTACGAAAAATCACCTGGATGTCTAGGTAGTACACCACCATGGCACATACACCATGAAATGTGGTGTGCACCATGCCCCATGGTGGGGTTCAAGGTATGAACTCTTAGGTAGACTCAAGGAGGAAAAGTGAAGGGCACCCTCAACGAGGCACACCACAAGCCGTGGTATGCTCCATAGTGGGGTACACCTTCTAGGAAGCTATCAACAAGGGTTAAAGGACCCTCCATGTGAGCTTTTCATAGAGAGTGGTGTGAACCATGGTCAATGATGTGCTCCTTGGGAAAAAAAGTCTTGTAAAACAAGATTTTTAAGCCCTATTAAGGTCTTACGACGTCTGTGTCCTTACATCATCTCCCCGTTAGGATCTTTCATTCTCGAATGAGACAGGACTTAGCTTGAATAGATCTTAATGGGCATAAAATAACCCAACAAGAGTGAAATAATGAAAATCTAGCATTTAAACCATGAAATCTTCAAATCCTTCCCAAAAAACATCATTTAAGTCAATTTCACGAGCATGCATGTTATTACATGAAAACATAGAAATGAGAGATATAGACTATTTAAACATGAAGAACCTATTACCTTAGGCTTGAATAAATTGAAATACTTAAAGGTATCATCACATCATATCTAATTAAGTTTCCCGTTATATCACATCATATCTAATTAAGTTTCCCATGTGGCACTTTCAACGTGTTTGTTCCTCCAAAGGACTTTAACAGATGCAATATCCTTGTTACAAAGCCTCTTGACTTGATGGTCCAAGATTTCAACCAGAAACTCTTCATATGTCAAGTTTTTCTTAAACTTCTACAACTTTTGAAGGCACGATGGAACTTGGGTCACCACCAACTTCCTCAACATGGATACATAGAATACCGGGTAAATGGAACTCATATCCAAAGGAAAATCTAATTTAGAGGCTATTTTACCAATCCTCTGCACAATCTTATAAGGCTCTACATACTAGGGACTTTACCTGCCCTTTTTCCAAAATAAATTACACCCTTCATGGATGAAACATTCACAAACACCCAATCCCCAACATAAAACTCAAGGTCCCTCCTTCTAACATTTGAATATCATTTTTGACGACTTTGAGCCATTTTTTAGCTTTTCTTATATCAACTTCACCTTCTCCGTAACATTTAACACCAAGTAAATACCAACCAAATCCATCTCACAAATTTCAAACGAACCCACTAGGGATCTACATATACTCCTGTACAAAGCTGAAAATGACGTCATCTCAATGCTAGTATGATAACTATTGTTGTAAGTGAACACAATGACAAGTAGATGACCGTCCCAATTACCCTTGAACTCCAACACACAATCCCTTAACATGTCTTCCAAGGTCTGAGTTGTCCTTTTAGCTTGTCCATCAATTTGAGGATCAAATGTGATATTCAACTTCACCATGGTACTAAGCCTTTTCTGAAATGACCTTCAAAAGTGAGAAGTGAATTGGGCATCTTGATCTAATATGATAGACAAAGGCACACCATGCAATCTAATCAACTCTTAATTGTATAACATTGCATTAAAAGTAGCCTTTATAGGTAAAAAATAAGCCAATTTAGTCATTTTGTCCATGATTACACAATTTGAATCATGTTGCTTATAAGTATGAAGCAAACCTGTCACAAAGTCCGTATTCACCTCTTCCCACTTTCAAGTAAGAATCTCTATGTCTTGGGTCAAGACATCAGCCCTTTGATGTTCCACTTTCACTTGTTAACAATTAAGGCATTCCTTCTCGAACTTGTCTATATCCTTGTTCATGTCATTCCACCAATACACTTCCTTCAAGTCTCAATACACTTTTGTGGATCCCAAACGTATAGAAAATGGAAAGTTATTGCCTTATCTTAAAATCACTTTTCTTAGGCAGTTAACATTTGGAACACATAATCAATCTAGATAATGACATATACCATATCCCTGTTGGGAGAAAACCTCTATCTTGTTTTTCAAAACCAACTTCTTCAATTTAACCAGTGATGGGTCTAAGTCCTATTTTTCCTTAACATCAACAACTATAGAAGATTCAACCCTATTATGCTCATGGATATCACTATCACTAGTGTCAGCCAATCTAACACCCAATATTTCCAAATGGTACACATCCTTCACCAACTCCTTCTTGGCCTCATCAACATGAACCACAGTACCCATAGATAGCCTACTAAGAGCATCAGGTATAATATTTTCCTTGCCTAGATGATATTACACATTCACGTCATAGTCCTTGAGAAACTCCAACCAACTTTTTTGCCTCAAGTTGAGATCTCTTTGGGTGAACAAATATTGCAAACTCTTGTGTTTGGTATATACATCGACATGAACCCCATGAAGATAGTGACACCAAATCTTCAAAGCGAACAACATAACCTTAACCCAAGATCATGGGTTAGGTAATTTCACTCATGCACCTTGAACTGTCTAGATGCATATGTTATGACATAGCCATGTTGCATTAGCACACAACCAAAACAAATATGGGAAGCATCACAATACACCAAAAATACATCTAACCCGTTCAGTACTATCAAATAGGAGTTAATGTAAGACGATCTTTCAAAGTCTGAAAACTCTTCTCAAATTCATCTAACCATTGGAATTTTGCCTTCTCTTGAGTCAACCTAGTAAAAGGTGAAGTAATAGATGAAAAACCTTCAAAATAAGCCTCCAATAATAGCCATCCAAGCCAAAAAAAGTTTGAATATCTGAAGATGATAATGGTATAGGCAAATTCTTCATGACCTCGATCTTCTTTGGGTGAACTTTAATACTATCATTAGATACAACATGGCCAAGGAAGGATACATTGTGCAACCAAAACTCACACTTACTGAACTTTGAAAATATATATTTCTCACTCAAAGTCCAAAGCACCAATCTCAAATAATCCATATGCTCTTGCTTACTTTATGAATAAATCAGAATGTCATATATGAAAACCACCACTAAAGTGACAAGATATGGCTTGAACACCCGATTCATAAGATCCATAAACATTGTCGGGGCATTAGTCAGCCCAAATGACATCATAACAAACTCAAAGTGACCATATCTAGTGAAACGTCCCAAAATGGCCATAATATGCGCTTTAAAATGCCCATAATCGTAATTTTCATATATCTCAAAATTCATGCATGATATCAAAAATTCACTTTGTATTCTTGATCAGTGGACAAAATTGAGTAGGAAATGTGTATAACTCTAATTTTAAAGGATCCATAGCAAAAAATAATTTTCACAAAAATTTGATTTCCAATGTCCATCCACGTGCTGATCGCCACGCGCTAGGAACGCGGATTAGCATTGGTGGAACTTCAAGTCTAGTCCATGATGTGCCTAGGGTACAATCCAGTGTTTTGTTTTCCTTGGTTTTTCATTTCGGCCCAAGGGCCTTGGGTCATGGCTCCATGCCCACTTATGCATGAAAACACCTATACATAGTCATTTTTAATTCTATATCACTCAAGACACTCTCAAAACCCTCTCTAAGACTTAATCAAATATTTCATCCAAATTCAAGTGTCCCAAGCTTAATTTTGGATCTCAAGAACTCCATTCAAACTTCAAGTCTCCTACATGAAGGAATCCCTAAATTTAGGTATGTGAGTTTCATCCATTGGGTCTTTTCACCCATGGAGCCCAATCTCCATTTTTATTATACTTGCCTGTTTTGAAGTTGTATTATTATGGTTATCTTCAATTATGGACTATGAGTATAAATTATGTTGGGTTTTCTGAAATGTTGATTTATTATACATGACTATCTATTTCAAGCTTGTAGTACGAATGAGTTTTGTCTATTGAGACTATGCATGTTTTGAGCAATGAAACTATGATCTATTATAAGATTTGATGATGAATTTCAAGGTATTCTATACGAGGGTTTTACTATATGTTGGTGGGTTGATTTACATTAAGTTTTCTCAAATTATTGCACTCTTGAATTGCATGATTTTTAATAAGTTTTGTCAAATTATTGTACTCTTGAATTGCTTGAATTTTAACAAGCATTATACACCCACCAAATGTCTGATAAAATATCTTAACAAGGATTAGTGGAGTCATTGATGATCTTTCGCATGATTTATGAGTCAAGTGACTTTATGATGATTTTGGCTTTCAAAAATGTACTGAATTCATGAAAATGTCTATGATGTTGCAAATGTCGGATTAAGCCCTTGCTAAAGTGTGATTGTTTCAATTATTCCATGGGATTAGGGTTAGCACCAATGGATTGGATGTGGCATGGACCATCTTCATGGGTTCATATTCCTTTCCTCAAACTATGTGCCAACATAGGAGTATACTTTACCCTTGCTTTACTAGTAAATCCATTTAGTGTACTTTCTAATGAAATCCTTTCTGAAATGGGTCATTTTCCTATAAGGAGGGTTACTTCATACGAAATGGGTCATGTTCCCATAAAGTGAAGTATGGTTTACCATGGCAAGTAAATCACCTCTTTACTGCTGAGGGATAATCATCGGGATTCCATGTTTTAGCTCACTTGGTCTTGTTCTTTCTCGGTTGAGTTCTCTTCCCACTCATGTATTATGTCTTATGCAAGATGAATGATTTAAAAGCGTGTTTTACTTCAAGCATTTATCATGCATGTCATATTGAATTATGCTATCTATTGACTATGATTATGCATTTTGACTACATCGACTTATGTCTTATTGCATGGCATCCTACAAACTTAGTATATTCAAGCATACTAATGTATACTTTATGCTTACATGATATCACCATGTAGGGACCGGAGCTTCTCTTGATCATCCTCCACGTGGCTAGTAAGATACTTCAAAAACAAGCTTGGTGAGTCCTCAAGTTCGAAGACACTATCTACTTTTCTATTGTTATTTCTAAGACTTCTTTATGTTGAAATTTGACATTATGGGAGTGAGCCCGAAAAGTGTCTTTGCCCCCATTCCATTCCAAGCTTAGAGGTGTATATTGGATATTATGATGTTATTGTGTTATTAGCTTGACTCTTATTATGTTTATGTTCAAGACTTCCCTTAGTCCCACTTCTCATTTTATATATCTCTTGTTATTGTTTACTTCATTTCTGCGACCAAGGATGTGTGATTGATATGCTAAGAGGCTTGTTTAGGTCCCTTCGAGTTCCCATTCGCCATGTCACGTCTAGACCCTAGGCTTGGGTCGTGAAAAACTTAGTACCAGAACACTAGGTTGTAATGGTCATCAAAATCCAATACATCATGTTGGTTAGAGTCTTTTTCATGATGGTGAAGTGCATCACAACTATGAGTATGAGGATATGAGACATTTTAGGAAATGTTTCCCTTCTTCATGATCTATGTCGTGCTATAGAAGGTAAGGTAAGGCTTTTTCCTAATGAATGATCTTTGCTATTCTAGACCATGCCGATTCAAAGAGGAAGAAAAGCCCCGTACAATGGAGGAGCGACCGGCTCCTCCCACTCCTCAAGCTCCTCAAGAATGAGGGGTAGGCCATTAAGAATTCCAAGATGCTATTCTAATGTTGTCTCATGTTATGACCAACGAAATCAGCCAAAGGGCCTAAGCCCCTGATGCTTCTACGCCGGCTTCAAGGGTAAGGAATTTTACTTAGATGAATCCATCGGAGTTCTATGGTTCCAAGGTGGACGAGGATCCCTAAAAATTCATTGATGAGGTATATAAGGTGTTGTCCATTATAGGGTTAATTCGGAGGAAAAAGTGGAGTTGGTGGCCTACCAACTCATAGTGGTGGCTCAAATATGGTTCACACAATGGAAGATGGAGAAGGGGAATGATGATTCTATTCCTTGGGTGTATTTCGAGGCGGCATTTCTCAACGGGTTCTTTCCTATTAAGCTAAGGAGGCAAAAATGATGGAATTTATGAACATTAAAGAAGGTTCTATGTGTGTGAGGGAGTATTCCCTTATGTTTAACCAACTCTCCAAGTATGCTCCGCAATTGGTTGCCGAGCCTAGGTCAGGGATGAACTAATTTGTATCGGGTGTATCTGACTTGGTAAATGAGGAGTTTCATACTGCCATGCTAGTAAGAGGCAGGGATTAGTCTCGGCTCATGACATATGTCGAGCGACTAGTGAGGAAGAAGCTTACAAAGAGAAGGGTTGGTGAGTCCAAGAGGGCTCGATTTGAAGGTGGGTTCCAAGGTTCTAAGGGTGGCCGATTTCGTCAAGGCCACAAGTTCCAAGCCCAAGGGTCATCCAATGCATCCAACAAAAGGTTTTCTAATGATAGGGTGCCTAATCAAAGATTCCAAGGTGGTAATGAGGGGCTGACAAATCCTAGGTGCCAAAAGTTGTGGGAAAAGCTATAGTGGCCCATGTTTGAAGAACTCTAGTTCTTGCTTTGGTTGTGTTGAATTGGATCACAAAGTTATTGATTATTCTCATTCTCAACCCAAAAGTATAGTTGGTCATCCTCAAGGCCAAGGTGTAAATGCGGGTTAAAGGGGAAGAGGAGGCCAACAATGGGGTGCACCAAGGCAAAATAAATTCTATGCTCTTCAAGGGAGACAAGGGGTTAATGAGGTATCCAATGTCAATGTCAGTATATTAAGGGTTTTTGATTTTGAGGTGTACGCACTGATAGACCCTGGGTGTGACTCTTTCTTTTATTACTCCTTTTGTTACCAAAAAGCTTTATGTTAGTCTCGAATTGTTGTGTAAACCTTATGAAGTGTCTACACCCATTGGTGAGTCCATTGTTACTAAAATAGTCTATAGAAATTGCCCCATGTTCATTTTGCATAAAGTCTTACCTGGTGATTTTGTTGAATTATATATGGTGGATTTTGATGTCATTCTTGGGATGGATTGGTTGCATGCATACTATGCTTTTATTGATTGTAGAACCCATAGGGTTAAATTCTAATTCCCTAAACCCACCCTTGAGTGGTAAAGTTGTGATGTGGTGGTCAAGGGTAGATTCAATTCTCGTCTTAAGGCCTAAAATTTGATTTCCAAAAGTTGTCTTTTATCATCTTTTGAGGGTTAGGGATGTGAAGTCCAAAGTCCTTCCTATTGAGTCAGTTCCGGTGGTTAATGAGTTTCTTGATGTCTTTCCTGATGGTCTTCCCGGTGTTCCTACCGAAATGGAAATAGATTTTGGTATATACCTCCTTCCCAATACTCAACTCATTCTATTCTCCCTTTCTGTATAGTCCTGACGGAGTTGAAGGAGATATTGAGGGATTTGTTAGAAAAGGGTTTTATAAGGCCCAACAAGTCACCTTGGAGTGCACCGGTGAGGAGATATTGAGGGATTTGTTAGAAAAGGGTTTTATAAGGCCCAGCAAGTCACCTTGGAGTGCACCGGTGTTATTTATGAAGAAGGATGGTTCTCTTAGAATGTGCATTGATTACCAGAAGCTTAATAGAGTCACCATAACGAAAAGCCCCACTACGAATGTCCACGGGATAAAAAGGGGAACGCAAGACGGCAACGCCAGAGCAAAGGAATCGATTTCATCCCTCTATACTAAAGCCAAGTCTGACTTCCGTCCCGTACGTGCCTTCCCGTTCCTTCTTACTTTTGTCCTACTCGAGCTTCTCGCAATCGTCATAATAGGACCGTCTACCAAGGATTGATGACCTCTTTTACTAACTTCAAGGGGCTGTCACTTTTCTAAGATTGTTCTTGGGTACGAGTACCACCAAGTGAAGGTGAGGGAGAGTGATATTCCCAAGACAGCTTTTCGGACTAGCTATGGGCACTTTGACTTTGTGGTTATGCCTTTTGGGTTGACTAACGCACCAGCTATATTTATGGATCTTATAAATAGTGTCTTTAAATCCTACCTGGACTTATTTGTGGTGGTTTTTATTGATAATATCTTGATCTATTCCCATAGTGAAGAGAAGCATGTGGATCACTTGAGGGTGGTGTTGTAAATCTTGAGGGAGGAGAGGCTGTATGCTAAATATGAAAAATGTGAGTGTTGGCTGAAAGAGGTTGCATTTTTGGGACATGTGGTGTTAGGTGATGGTATTAAGGTGGATCCTAAGAAAATAGAGGTAATTAGAAATTGTCCTAGACCTTTGAATCCATCGGACATTAGAAGCTTCTCAGGTTTGGCAGGTTATTACCGGAGGTTTGTAAATGGCTTCTCTTCTATTGCTTCTCCTATGACTATGTTGACTCAAAAGAAGGCGAAATTTGTGTGGACCGATGAGTGCGAAAAGAATTTCTAAACTTTGAAAGATAGGCTTGTCTCCACTCCTATCTTAGCACTACTGAAAGGGTTGGAAGGATTTGTTGTTTATTGTGATGCCTCAAGAATTAGTTTGGGGTGTGTTTTGATGCAAGGTTGTAAGGTGATAGCGTATGCCTCTAGACAACTAAAGGTGTATGAGAAGAATGATCCCACCCATGATCTTGAATTGGCAGTTGTGGTATTTGCATTGAAAATTTTGGTTTCACTACTTGTATGGGGTTCATGTTGATGTGTTTACAACCACAAGAGTCTCCAATATGTGTTCACCCAAAAAGATCTTAACTTGAGACAAAGAAGGTCGTTAGAGCTCCTTAAAGATTATGCTTTGAGTATGTATTATCACCCCCGACAAAGCTAATGTTGTGGTCGGTGCTTTAAGTAGGGTGTCTATGGGTAGTTTAGCTCATGTTCATGATGGTGGCAAAGAGGTGGCTAGAGAGGTTCCCCATTTGGCGAGATTAGGGTTAGGTTGAATGAAGTTGATAATAGGGGTGTAGTGGTTGTTGATGGTTCTAAATCTTCTTTGATTGAGAAAAGTAAAGGCAAAATAAGATCTTGACCTCGCCTTGCTAGATTTGAAGGCCTTAGTGAGAGATGGTAAAGTAGAGGTTTTCTCCTAAGGGGGAGATGGTGCCCTCAGGTACCAAGGTAGATTGTGTGTGCCAATGTGGATGATTTGAAAGAATTGATCTTGAAGGAGGCCCATAATTCATTCTATTCATTTACCCCAGTTACTACAAAGATGTAGAGAGACATCAAAGAAGTGTACTGGTGGGGTGGTATGAAGAGAGACATTGTCAAGTTCATATCCGGATGTCACAATTTCCAACAAACGAAAACTGAACATCAAAGGTGGGGTTTCCTAGCCCAAGATACAAAAATTCGTACTTGGAAGTGGGAAGAGATCCACATAGATTTTGTGGTTGGGTTGCCTAAGACTAGAAAATATTTTGACTCTATTTGGGTCATTGTGGATAGAATGACAAAGTCGTCTCACTTCTTACTGGTCAAAATTACTTATGGCGCCAAAGATTATGCCGAATTATACATTTATGAGTTGGTTAGATTGCATGGGGTGCCTTTGTCTATCATTTTGGATCATGGTGCTCAATTCACTTCTCACTTTTGGAGGTCCTTCCAAAGAGATCTTGGTACCAAGCTTAAGCTTGGTGCGGCTTTTCATCCTCAAACAGATAGTCAAGTCAAGAAGACTATCCAAAGTCTTGAGGATATGCTTAGAGCTTGTGTTTTGGAGTTTAAGGGTAGTTGGGATGAACATCTTCCAATCATTGAGTTTGCTTAGAACAATAGCTACCACTCAAGCATTGGTATGACTCCTTTTGAAGCTCTTTTTATGATAGGCATTGTAGATCCATGGTTAGGTGGTTTGAAGTGGGAGCAATGGCTTTGCTAGGTCTGGATTTGGTCATGAAAGCCTTGGAGAAGGTGAGGTTGATCAGGAAAGATTGAAAACAATCCAAAGTAGACAAAATCCAATTCCAATGTGAGGAGAAGAGATCTACAGTTTAAGGTTAGTGATTGGGTCTATTTGAAGGTCTTACCTATGAAGCGTGTGGCCCAGTTTGGCAAGAAGGGAAAGTTAAGCCCTAGGTTTGCGGATCCTTATAGAGTTTTGAGGAGGATTGGTAAGGTTGCATATTAGTTGGAGTTGCCCGTGGAGATGGACATGGTATATCCGGTCTTCCATGTGTCCATGTTGAGGAAGTGTGTGGGTGACCCAAGTACTATAGTGCCCTTGGATGTTGTGGGTGTTGTAGAAGATAATTTGACTTATAAGGTGGTTTTGGTGGAGATTTTTGATAGACAAGTGAAGAGGCTGAGAAATAAAGATATAGCTTCTGTCAAGGTCCTTTGGAGGAACCAACAAGTTGAAAGTGCCACATGGGAAGCCGAGGCGGACATGAAAAAGTGATATCCATATCTGTTCTACTCTACTGAAGCCAAAGGTACTAATTTAAGTCCCTTATATGATTTCAAGTCTTAAGTTTCAGCCCTTATGTCATTTTGCATACATCCATGTTTATGGTGATTTTTGGCATTCATGTTGAGATTCTTGAAAATGATGCTTAGATGCATTTAATGCATTCATTTCAGGCTGAAATCTTCATGATTGCTTCTCTTATGTATGTTTCTTTGACATTCAGGGACAAATATTCCCAAGGGAGAGATATTGAAATGCCTCAAAAATGCCCCCAAAATGTGCTTTGGAAATGCCTGTATTCGTAATTTGCATATATCTCAGAATCCATGCAAGATATCGGAAATTCAACTTCGTATTCTTGATCAGAGGGCAAAACTGAGAGGGGAATAGGCATAACCCCAATTTTAGAGGACCCGTAGAAAAAAATAATTTTCATCAACATTCGATTTCCAGTGGCCATCCGCCCCCTGGCCACGATGTGCCAAGGGCGCGGATTTGTGTTGGAGGAACTTCCCATCTAGTCCATGACATGCCAAGGGCGTGGACCAGTGTTTTGTTTTCCTTAGTTTTTCATTTCAGCCCAAGGGCCTTGGGGTCATGGCCCATGCCCATTTATCCATGAAAACATCTATACTTATCCATTTTTCAACTCTTTATCACTCAAGACACTCTCAAAACTCTCTCCAAGACTTAAACCAAATATTATATCCAAATTCAAGTGTCAAACTTAATTTCGGATCTCAAGAACTCCATTCAAATTTCAAGTCTCCTTCAAGTCTATGTCAAGGAATCCTCAAATTTAGGTATGTGGGTTTCATTCATTGGGTCCTTTAAACCATGGAGCCCAATCTCCATTTTTATGAAACTTGTATCTTTTCAAGTTGTCTTATCTATGGGTATCTTCTATTATGGACTATGAGTATAAATTATGTTGGAGTTTTATAAAATGTTGATTTATTATGCATGGCTATCTATTTTCAAGCTTGTACTATAATGAGTTTTGTCTATTGAGACTATACATGTTTTGAGTTATGAAACTATGATCTATTATGAGATCTGATGATAAATTTCAAGGTATTCTATATGAGAGTTTTACTATATGTTGGTGAGTTGATTTGCATTGAGTTTTCTCATATTATTACACTCTTGAATTGCATGATTTTGAACAAGCATTATACACCAACCAAGGGTCTGATAAAATGTCTTGACAAGGATTCTTGGAGTTATTGATGATCTATTGCATGATTTACAAGTCAAGTGACTTTATGATGATTTTGGGATTTCAAAAACATATTGAACTCATAAGAATTTCTATGATATTGTAAATGCCAGATTAAACCCTTTTTCAAAGATTTTACCTTTTGTGGACCGTTGATGTTAATGCAAAGGTAATGTTTGATGACGATCCATTCTTATGTTTTAAAGTTAAGCTCACCATTAGAGGTCAAAGATGCTTTAGAGCTACTCATATCATGTTTCCATATTTCTTACAAATTGCTAAAGTGTGATTATTTCAATTATTCCATGGGATTAGGCTTACCATCGATGGATTGGATGTGACATGGACCACCTTCATGGGTTCATATACCTTTCCTCACAATATGTGCCAACATAGGAGTATACTTTACCCTTGCTTTACTAGTTGATCCATTTAGTGCACTTCTTAATGAAATCCTTTCTGAAATGGGTCATGTTCCCGTGAGGAGGGTTACTTCATACGAAATGGATCATGTTCTCGTAAGGTGAAGTATGATTTACCTTGCCAAGTAGACCACCTCTTTACCGATGAGGGGTAATCATCGGGATTCCGAGATATAGCTCACTTGGTCTTATTCTTTGTCGGTTAAGGTCTCTTCCCACAGATGTATTATGTCCTATACAAGATGAATGATTTAAAAGCATGTTTTTCTTCAAGCATTGATCATGCATGCCATATTGAGATTATGCAATCTGTTGACTGTGATTATGCATTTTTACTACATCGGCTTAGGTCTTGTTGTATTGCATCCTATAGAGTTATAACGCACACTTTATGACTGCATTATATCACCATGTAGGGATCAAAGCTCCTCTTATCAACCTTCACGTGGCTAGTGAGATACTCCAAACATAAGCTTGGTGAGTCCTCAAGTTCAAGCACACTATCTACTTTTCTCTTGTTATTTCTATGACTTCCTTATGTTGAACATTTGACATTATGAGAGTGAGCTGGGAAAGTGTCTTGGCCCCTGCTCCATTCCAACTTTAGAGGTGTATGTTGAATATTATGATGTTATTGTATTATGAGCTTGACTTTTATGCTTGTTTATATTCAAGACTTCCCTTAGTCCCACTTCCCATTATATATATGTCTTATTATTGTTTACTTCACTTCTGCGACCAAGGATATGTGATTGATATACTAAGAGGCTTTTTTGGGTCCCTTTGGGTTCCCATTCGTCATCTCACATCTAGGCCCTAGGCTTGGGTCGTGACATCTTTTACAAAAATCTATCTTGAGAATATCACATTCCCTTACCCTCAACTGATTAGAATGAAAAACAATTTTGGATGAGTGAGTAACACCTTTCAATTGGTTAAACAAATCATCTATACTTAGTAATGAATACTTATTCTTTATAGTCACCTTGTTCAATTGCAGATAGTCAATACAATAGCCGAAGTGACCTATCTTTCTTTCTCACAAATAATACTGGAGCAACCCATGGTGGCATACTTGGCCTAAAAAAGCCCTTCTCCAACACATCCACTAACTCATTCAACTTTGTAGGTGATAGTTGTTAAGGAGGAATGGCAATAGGTTAAGTATCAAAAAGAATTTCTAAGCCAAAGTTTACTCCCCTTTTAGGAAGAGTACTAGGCAAATCTTCAGGAATGATATCCAGAAGCTCATTTACCATAGGAACTGATTCAAGAGTAGGAGACTCGGAATTAACATCTCTAAACCTTACTATATGATAGATACACCCCTTAGAAATCATCATTCTGGCTTTAAGACAAGAGATAAATTGATCTTTGAAAGCTGAGTCATTACCTACCCATTCAAAAACAAGCTAATTTGGGAATTCGAATTTGACTTTTTGAGTCCTACAATCTATGGAAGCATAAGAAGCATGTAACCAATCCATCCAAAAATGGCATCAAAAATCAACCATTTCAAGCTCAAGATTATCACAAGGAATGACTTGAAGCAAAACTGGCACTGGACATCCTCGATAAACTTTACAACCTATAATTGACTCACCCCTAGGAGTATAAACTGAAAGAGGTTCTCTCAAAATTTTGGGTCATATACCATATTAATAGCTCGGAAAGGAGTGAGAAAAGATAAACTTACACTCGGATCTGGCAATGCATGCACATAATAGTCAATGACTTTCAACATAACGGTCACCACATAGGGAGTCCCTTCTACCTCCTGTCTAGGATGTAAAGCAGAAAACCTATTATTGCATGGAGCACTACCTTGTGGAACCCTTTGTTTCTCTTGACCACTCGGTATAATTTGTCCTTGGGAATGACCCTCTTGACATTACTTTGGAGCATTTGCACATGTAGGAAGCCTGTAACCCTTTTGGACACATCCAAAATAAGCACATGTACCAGCCAAGTTATGAGTCCCGAGTTGGACTCATATTTGGGCTTCATTTGGTGCATGTTCTTGTCCTCAATGCATGTGTTTACCTTATAAACTAACTAATTTGTTCTTACAATGTTAGGTTTTATGCTAAGAATGATTAAAGAACAAAAGAAAGCAAAAGAAGGCATATCAAGCAAAATGGGCAAAAATGTAGTCAAAAGGGGCATCGCCAAACGTATTTAACGATGCACCAAGTGAGAAAGGCATTAGTGAAAGTCCTAGAATAAAACCCAATGGTGGTGAAAATGATAGATTGGCATATCGCCAAATGCAGAAGGCAATCTCAATCAAGACAAAATTTCCCAAAAGATGATGAACAAAGTCTTGAGACTCAGGGAAATTTGGTGATGATATGGGAGATTTGGCGATTTGCCAAGTCAATTCGATGGTCAATAGATCACGGCCAAAGTCTTATAATGCAATTAAAAAGTGTGGTCCAAGGAATAACCAGCGCATCACCAATTGGTTGGGGATGCCTAACTTACTTCACCAATGGGGTTTTGTGGGCCAAAATGGGGAAAGTATTTAAGCCAAAAATTTTGGGATTATGGGGAGTTCGATCAAGTACCAACCTGGTTTTACTTTGTACTCTTGCAATATACTTTTCTCTAAACAAAATTTGTAATTTTTAATGAGAGATTAGCATTGACGTTGAGTTAAGGGTGATTTTAGTTTCTTCTTGGAAAGTTTGGATTGAAGCCATGGATATTGTTTATGGTATCTTCTTTAATTTTATATCTTTTTTTAGGCTAAAAACCTCATGTTGTGGGTGTGTCATGACTTGGATCTCTATTAATTTGAATGAATTTCTATTGATTGTATGGGTTCATGTTTATTACTATGTTTAATTGAAGTTCTGAGGCTGCAAATTGAGGCTCTTATATTTAGATCTTTGATTATTGCAAGTATCCTTGAATAATTGAAGTGGCTAATGAATGTGATAGTCTGAGCTTTTGTGAAATTTGTTGAATGCCTAGTCAGGGTTGAATTGGCTAAGGTTTCAGAAGGTTTGCTACTTTCTTGCATAGGTTACATTGATTCCCTAGTGAGATTTGGCTTATGAAACCTTATCAGGTTCATATTGAATGCTACTTTTGTCCGAATGAAGACTGTAGTTACAAGAAATATATCCTACCCATATCCAATTAATATATTCATTCAATGTATGAGGTCCAATCATTTATTTTGTGACCCATGTGTACACACCTATGGCATGGCTCTTCTCTTATTGTGTTAAAATCAATTTAAGTAATCACACTCTTATTTCATCTTAGTACAATTTGTCCATAATCATTTATACTCATCGTACAAATTATTAATTCAATTTAACATTTCGTACTGTGAGTCATAGATCATTCTCTATGGGATTTGACTCAAACCTGTGCTTGGTATACTGATGACGACCGCCATATCTCTGAATGGTTTTGGAGTATGTTTGAGTGACATCAAAATGGTGCCATTGACGCGGAATGGTGTTGTGTTTCTAATTTAGAAGTATTTTATTGAGATAATTCCTTGTAGTTTAGCGTACTTATGTGGTTCTTTTTTTCCTCTTGTGTTATTTTTATTTTTCAATAGAAGAAATGAGAACTTAACGGAGTATCAATGGCAATGACATCAAGAATCTTAACAATGTCGAATGGGATCAACTTGGGAGTGGTGGTGCTATTAGGTTGCCTTCTCTTGTGGGCAATGTTGTATTTTAGGTGATTAGAACTACGTTACAGTTGTTGCAGCTAAAAGGTTTATATGGGGGTTTAGCACATGAACACCCTCACGAACACATTCATAACTTTGTGAATGTGTGTTCCCCATTCACTTTCAAAGGAGTCACTTAAGAAGGAATCCAATTGAGGTTGTTTCACTTTTCGTTGTTTGGGGAAGCAATAAGATGGCTAGCTGAATTAATAACGGACTCCATTACTTCTTTGTAAGAGTTGATTAAGGCCTTCTATGAGAGATTTTTCCCATCTTTCAAGATAATGAAGTTGAGAAAGAGCGCTGGAAATTTCAAGTGGATAGGTGGGAAGCCACTTCATGAATCATGGTTACAAAGTTCCAAAAGTTATTGTTACAATGTCCCAATCATGGAATGCGAAATCATCTCTTACTCCAATACTTCTATTTTAGCCATGATACGATAAACAAGGGGATAGTGGATAAACTTGGGTGAAGTGGTATTGTGAACCAAAATTTTGATGTCGCCAAACTACACCTCCTTTTTGAAGGTATAAGCAGTCATTGTCGAAATAGATAACCTAATTAAGGTTAGGGTCAATCCCACAGGGAATATGGTCTAGACCTGGTGTAATTACGAGCAATTCGAACGAATTAACCTACTTATCTCGCAAAGGGGGGAATTTATGTAATTGCAGCAGGTAAACCTGAACTAGAAGCAAGTTTTGTGAAATCAGTGAGAGAAGTAACTAGGGTATTGTGTTCGCGAAGAATTCCTGAGATAGTATGACCAGATAATCGTAATTGTTTCTAGTGTGTAGCATGCAAAATTGGTAAGTCAAATTTACCAAACCCTTTGATCCAAATGAGAGGTAATTTCACTATGTGATTTGTTCCATCCCCTCAATCTGACATTACTAACCCTTACCTTGAGTTCCAGTACAATTGCCCCTTGATATAGTTAGGTTGACAAGATGAGAGGGATCATATCGAATACTGTTAATTAATCTCTTTTGCTATTCATAGTACTTTGATCTAGATAGTAAGATTAGGTGGGTTCTAACATTGGTCACTGTTAAAAAACATTCATAATGAAAAAAATTAGTTAATGCATGCATGCCCACTTTCTAAGAATTACGGATTATCCGATTTTACCTTGTTAGATCTTCATGGCTTCCACACCATAGTTGTAGATTTAGCTATGCATAATCATTGTCGATGAAAGAATCATGTTATGGGATAGTATAATTAAAAACTTATAATGATGAACTTAACAATAAGAAATCCAAAGTTCTCCACGAGAAATCACAATGTAAAAATCACAAAACATGAAATCTAAAAGGTGTTTTTGTCCTCTTTCATGCATCTCCTCTCTAAAAAGACCTTAAAAAAACTATGTATAATAAGTAAAATACAAATCCAAAATGAAATACGAAAACTTGATTTGGCAGCTTCTATGGATCGATTTACGGGAAATATAAGAAACCATGGCTCGTACCTAGGCTTCGTACTCTATAACTTTAGAAATCAGACATCAAGTCCATAAGACCTTCTTATGGGCCATCTTCTGACTTATGGCCCATGGAGGGTATTGACTGACAACTTTTCTGAAACTCTTCAAAATCTAATCATCCAGGCACGACACTATCCACGACTCGTGAAGAAGTCCACAACTCATCTGACAGTTTGTGGATCCAACATCTGAAACTTGGCCCTTCACTGGATCTGAATCATGACACCTCTCTATGGCTTATGAGAAAACCACAGCCCGTAGAGTAGTCCGTAAATCCTCAAAAACATCAGTTCTGCTGAACATTTCCTAAAATCATAAAGAATCCTATAATCTTGCAAAATACACATAAAAACACATCAAATCAACTAATATTGCTTTGAGAACACATAAAATTTAAGTTTTAATCATCAAAAGTATTGTATTTTTGTAGCACATCAACACCCTCAACTTAAAATTGTTGCTTGTCCTCAAGCGACGGACTCAATCTACATAACCAGTATAGCAACACACAAACCTCAATCTAATGGCATACATCATCTCTAAATCATTAATAAATACCCAAACTAACTTATTAGTGCATATCATATAGTCATCAAACAAAACAATATAGATCGATATATGTAACAGTGCAACTATGACAAACAAGGTAACCACAGACAAGCCACAATCACTACAATAGCCTAGATCAACAATGTAACTCAACCGCCTTCACAAAAAGAAGCCTCGTATCTCACTCAAGATAGTATTTTCAAATTTGATGCTTGGGACTAACCAAATCACTCACACTCCCAATAGATATTAATACATTGCGCTGAATACCATATGCTTGCCCCTATACTCAGGACTATGACCTTCTACTACTTGGACTAGGATCACTATAGGACTTTGTTGGCATGTAACGTAGGCTTATGGGAATTTGGTATGATGTTTGAGGAATATAATGACTAATAGCCCACCTTGACATTGCATTATTCTACACTTTTGTCGTACCAACACTGATATTTTCAACTCATTCTTCCCTTCTCCTATTTCAAATCTTTCTGGGTGCCTTACTCAAACTTTTCAGCTCATTGCCTTTTATTTTCACATTCTTTTTTCTTTTTAGCTCATTATTTAGGCATCTATTGATTTTTCTTGCACCCATAGCACATTTTCCCCTTTTCTCATGTATCACTAGCTTGCACCTCATTTAGTGTGATTTCCCTTACACCAACCACCCTCAACTTAAGCTTTTGGCTTGAGTTGAGGTGCACAATAACCAACCTATAAACCAAGGCCACTTTTTGTAGCCACCCTCAACTTAGGTTTTTTGCTTGAGTCGACGTGCACAATATTCAATGAAGGACTATGGCCAAATTCAAGATTTCACATTCAAAAAAGCTTAGTTACTTAGGTGTTTACAAGGAAAAGGGTACATGTAAAGCTCACATATTAGGAACAAGGGATACATCAAACATTTGGTTGGTTATTTAGGCTAAGTGGGCTAATATTAAACAACGGCCTAAGGTCCTTTTTGAACCAACTAACCTACAACTTTAGTCAGAGTAATAGGGCAAGTTCAAAACTGAAACGTAGTATAAGAATTATTCAAAGAAGCTCACATGCACTTCGCACTAATTACACTATTAACACAGACTCTTAGATCATACGTTTCATCAAAATTAGACCTTAACTTATCAGAACAAGCATTACCTCAACTTATCAGAACAAGCATTGTCAACTACTAAATTCACATGGTTGTAATCAAAACAACCTAGCATAAAAATTCTGATTGGTATCATTTTTCCACAAAAGTAACGTATGCCACAGACTTTAGTACAATATGCTACTAATGTTGTTTACACATCCTAAATATGTTGGTTAAACAGAAAATAAATATCCTTAAAGGAAGACCACAAGCAAGAAAACTCCTTGGACTAAAAATTTGGGATAGTTATAGTTCGTGGTTGCTCAGACTTCACCGAGGCCTATAACTACCCACTCCCCATCGAAAAAGTTATGCATTGCCCTCAATTCAACAAAATATAACTAAATCAAAGCATAGGTGTCAAAAAGAACATAGTTGGGCGCCTAAGCGCCTATCTCTAGCTGTGTCTAACCACACTCAACTTGCTTGGTGGACTCCTTAGTGTCGGTAGCATGTCTGTGTCATGACCCAAGCCTAGGATCTAAATGTGACTGGCGAATGGGGAATCCGAAGGAATCCCAAACAAGCCTCATAGCATATCATTACACATCCTTGGTCGAGGAAGCAATTAAAATAACTTTGAGAGATAAGCATAAACAAGGGAATTGGGTCTAAGGTAAGCATCCATATCGTAACATGAAGAAACAAGAGAGTCAAGGCTCATAGCATAGATACATAGCATGTCCAACAATACCTCTAATACATAAATAAGAGCGAGGGCCGCGACAAACAACCGGGATCACCCTCGTAGTCAATACATAAATAAAGAAAAGATAGTCGTAGTACATAGCAAGAGACCATAAGCATGTCCCCTAAATGGAGGACTCACCAAGAAGCTTGAGAAACAATCGTACTAGCCACGTGGAGGAGGAGGATGATCAAGCGGTTTACTGGTTCCTACATGGTGACTTCATGTAGGCATAGAGTATGCATTAGTACGTTTAAATGTACTAAGTATATAGGATGCAATGCAACAAGTGATAGCAACATAATCGAAATGCATAAGCATAGGAAATAACTACATAGAGTAATATGGCATGCATGAAAGATGCTCATAGTAAACCATGCTTATATGGATCATAAAGTAAGTGTATGGAGTGGCCATTCTTAGTGAGATCCAAGGCCTACCAGCCCCTTGGATAGGCGCATGATGTACAAAAGCCTTCATGAGGTTAATGGTGAACAAACCCACCAACAAGGTTGATGGGTATAAACCCCCAACAAGGTTACCCGGGCCTACCACCCCGCGAGCTAGGCGATCGAGGTACCAACCCCTCAACAAGGTTACTTCGGCCTACAACCCCAGAGCTACGCTTGATCATCCCCAACACTATAGAGATAATATCACATATTTATACACTCCTTTCATCATCATATACATACAGTCCTTTTCATCATCATTCCATCATCATTTCATCATCATATACTCACTCAACTCACAAGACATGCATAGGACCTTCCATACCTGAAGAAACCATATTCGGACATTTTATCAAACACTTAAAGGGTGTGTAGCGCTAGTGTAAAACCATGCAATTCAAGAGTGTTATTATGCTAGAAATTTCAGTGTAAAATAATCAATAGATACCTGGTAACACCCTCAATCAATACACACCGAAACCTTTCATCAAATTTCACATTAAACCTTAGGTTCATAGTCGAAAACATAGTAAAACAGTCACAATTTCATAAACCCCAACATAATGTGCAATTAATTTCATAATAACTAAGAACCATGAGTAAAACCACTTTAAATCATGCAATTTAGAGTAAAACGGAGCTTGGGTATTATGGGTGAAAGGATCCCATGAAAGAAACCCACATACCTTAGCTTTGGAGATGAACTTGATGAAGATTGGAAGGGCGGACTTGAAGCTTGAGAGGAAATCCTTAGATCCAGAAAGGGTTTTGAGACTTGAATTTAGGAGATGAAATATTGGCTAGGTGTTTGAAAGAGTATTGGTAAATGTTTAGGATGATATGAGAGTGAAAAATGACTAAGTATAGGTATTTTCACGTTTGGGAATAGTTAGGCCCAAGACTTAAAAGTCTTGGACGAAGTCAAAACTGGGTAAAAAAACACAATGAGCCACGCCGTTGGCTCATCGTGCCAATGGCGTGGAAACCTCATTGGAATTTGCATTTTTGAAAAATTGAAATTGCTAACCCATTGCTCTTAACTCAAGATTAGACCTATTTTCCACTCAATTTGACCCCCTAAACAAGAATATGAAGTCATATTTTTGATATCGTGCATGGATTATGAGATATATGGAAATTATGATTCTGGACACTTTCGAGGCACATTTTCGGGCACTTTTTTGGGCCGTTACAATATCTCCCCCTTGGGAACATTCGTCCCTGAATATTAAAGAGATGTATATTAGAGATGTAAACATGACAAATTTCAGCCCACTTAAGGATGCAACAATGCACTTAAACATCATTTCAAAAATCTCAACGTAAGAGTAAAATTATCATGAACTTGTCGAATTAAACATGAATGTATACATATGTCATGGGCTGAACTTAGACTTGAAATCACATAGCGGAATTTAGGCTTGAGTGGAGTGGAAAAGATAAGGATATCACTTTCGCATGTCCTCTTTGACCTCCCATGTACCACTTTTGACTTGTTTATTCCTCCAAGGACCTTAATGGAAGCCACATTCTTGTTCCTCAATCTCTTCACAACATCAAGAGGCACAATAGCATTGGGATGACCCACACACTTCCTCAACATAGACACATGAAAGAGTGGATTAACCAACTTCATTTCTCTAGGCAATTCCAACACGCAGGCCACCTTACTGATCCTCCTCATCACCCTAGAAGGGCCCACATATCTAGGTCTCAACTAGCCCTTCTTACCAAAATGGACCACACCCTTCATGGGTGAAACCTTAAAATAAACCCAATTATCAACTTTGAATTCAAGCTTCCTTCTTCTCATATCGGCATAGGACATTTGATGGCTTTGGGCCATCTTCAATCTTTCCCTAATCATCCTAACCTTCTCAAGAGCCTCCATAACCAGATCTGGTCCTAACAAGGCCACCTCACCAAGCTCAAACTACCCAACCAGTAATCTACAACGTCTACCATAAAGACCCTCAAATGGAGTCATACCGATGCTAGAATGATAGCTTTTGTTGCAGGCAAACTCAATCAATGGGAGATGATCATTCCAACTACCTTTAAGCTCCAACACACAAGCTCTAAGCATGTCCTCAAAGGTTTGAATGGTCCTTTTGGCTTGGCCATCCATTTGATGGTGGAAGGCCGTAGAAAGCTTAACTCTATTACCAATACCCCTTTTGAAGGACCTCCAAAAATGTGAAGTAAATTGGTCTCCACGATCTAATATGATGGAAAAAGGAACCCCATGCAATCTTACCAAGTCATGGATATACAACCTTGCATACTCTTCAGCCCCATATGTGGTCTTAACTGGTAAAAAGTGAGCCGATTTCGTCATCCTATCAACCACAACCCAAATGGAATCAAAACCATTTCTAGCCTTGGGCAACCCAACCACAAAATCCATATTAATCACCTCCCACCTCCCACTTCCAAGTTGGAATCTCTATGTCTTAGGTTAGACCACCCGGCCTTTGATGTTCGGCTTTGACTTGTTGACAACTATGATAATCGGAAATGAATTTGGCAATGTCCCTCTTCATGTCTCCCCACCAATACACCTCTCTCAAATCTCTATACATAGTAGAACCAGGGTGAATAGAATAAGACAAATTATGGGCCTCATCAAGGATCTTTCCTATCAAACCATCAACACAAGGCACACACAACCTATGTTGGTATATAAAAGCACCATATCCACCCTAGGAGAAAACCTACACTTTGCCCTCTTTCACCAAGTCCTTCAATTCTAACATGGATGGGTCAAGATCTTGTTTAGCTTTCACCTCCTCAACCAATGAGGATTTAGAACAATCAACAACAACAAAATCACCATCACCAACCTCCTCCAACCTAACCCCCAATCTGGCCAACCGATGCACTTCCCCAGCCATCTCCTTATCATCACGATCAACATGAGTTAGGCTACCCATAGAAACCCTACTCAAAGCATCCACCACCACATTAGCCTTACCCGGATGATAATGCACACTCATATCATAGTCCTTTAGCAGTTCTAACCATCTCTTTTGCCTCAAGTTAAGATCGTTTTGAGTGAAGACATATTGGAGGCACTTATGATCGATGAACACATCAACTTGCACCCCATACAAGTAATAGCGCTAAATCTTTAATGCAAGTACCATGACAACTAGTTCAAGATCATCGGAAGGGTAATTCTTTTCATGCACCTTGAGTTGCCAAGAAGCATAGACTATGACCTTACCATTTTGCATTAGAACACAACCCAACCAAACTCTAGAAGCATAACAATACACAGCAAATCTCTCTAGCCCATCTAGTAGTGACAATATAGGACCGGACACAAGCTTATCCTTGAAGTCTTGGAAGCTCCTCTCACACTCATCAGTCCACACAAACTTGGCCTTCTTTTGAGGCAAATATGTCATAGAGGAAGCAAAAAAAGAGAACCCATTCACGAATCTCCAATAATACCCCGCTAAGCCCAAGAAACTCCTAATGTCCGATGGGTCAACGGCCTAGAACATTTTTTAATCACATTGGTCTTCTTAAGATCCACTTTAATGCAGTCCCCCAACACCAAATGTCCTAGGAAGGCAACCTCCTTCAACCAAAATTCACAATTTTCATATTTAGCAAATAGCCTCTCCTCCCTCAATCATCGCAACACAACCCTCAAATGAGCCCTATGCTCCTCCTCACCCCGAGAATAGATCAAAATATCACCAATGAATACCACAACAAATGAATCAAGGTAGGGTTTGAAGAACTTATTCATAAGGTCCATGAACATGGTCGGTGCATTGGTCAACCAGAAAGACATCTCAACAAACTCATAATGCCCAAATCTAGTCCGGAAGGCTATCTTTAGAATATTACACTCCCTCACCTTCACTTCATGATACCCGGACAGAAGATCAATCTTAGAGAAATGGCTAGACCCTTGCAATTGGTCAAACAAATTATCAATCCTTGGAAGAGGATACCTATTCTTGATGGTTACCCTATTGAGTTACCAGTATTAAATAGACATCCGAAAGGACCCATTCTTCTTCTTCATAAACAACACTGGTGCACCCCAAGGTAATTGACTAGGCCTAATAAATCCCTTCTCCAACAAGTCTCTCAATTGTTCCTTCAACTCCTTCAACTCCGCCAAGGCCATATGGTAAGGGGGAATAGAAATGGGTTGAGTATCGAGGTCTATACCAAAGTTTATTTCCTTTTTGGGAGGAACACCTGGAAGGTCATTTGGAAAGACATCAAGAAACTCATTTACAATAGGAATAGACTCTATGGGATGAGCCTTGGACTCCACATCCATAACCCTCAAAAGATGGTACAGACACCACTTAGAGATCAACGTACGGGCCTTAAGACAAGAGATGAACCTACCCTCGACCACTACATCTTGACTTTTCACTCAAGGACAGGTTCTTTTGGGAATTGGAAGTTGACCTTATTAGTTTTACAATTAATAGAAGCATAGTATGCATGCAACCAATCCATCCCAAGAATGACATCAAAATCAACCTTGTCCAATTCAACAAGATCACCAGGCAACATTTTATGAAAGATGCAAATAGGATAACTTCTACAGACTTTTCTAGCAACAATAGATGAACCAATAGGAGTAGACACCTCATATGACTCATGCAATAATTCGGGTTGAACATGGAATTTTTTAGCAACAAAGGAGATAAAAAAAAGTAGCACCCGGATCAATCAATGCATACACATCAATGTCAAAGATTTTCAACATACCTATAACAACATCGGGGACCTCATCAACCCCTTGCCTCTGATACAAAGTATAAAATCAATTGTGCCTTGGGGCACTATATTATCGGCCACCTCTCCCCAAAAGAATGACACTACCACCTTGTGGATGAACATCCTTACCCTTGTTGCGATTTTAAGGGCAATCTATTACCTTATGCCCCACTTCTCCACAACCATAACAAGCATTGGTATCCCTCAAACATGGGCCACCATGACCCTTACCACACTTCAGACACACATCAGTAGGAGCCATACCTCTAACATCTTGGGCCCTCGAAAAATCATTTGCAACCCTCTTTTGAAATGCATGAGAAGACCCTTGGCCTCTATGGAACCGGCCACTCTTTTGAAATGTACCCTCAAAATGGGCCCTCTTGGCCTTATGACCCCTTCTCTTCCTCAATTTCTCCTTTTCTATTTGTTCGGCATAGGTCATCAAACATGAAAAGTCCATGTCACTAATCAACAATGCTGGCCGACACTCCTCACTAACCAAGTCGGAAACACCCATCACAAATTTTTTCATCCTAGATCTTGAGTCGACGACCAAATGAGGAGAAAACATTGAAAGTTGGATGAACTTGAGGGCATACTCCCTCACATTCATAGAACCTTGTCTCGAATTCATAAATTCACCAACTTAGTTTCCCTAAGTTCGGGGGGGGGGGGGGAGAACCGATTAAGGAAGTCCACCTTGAACTCTTCCCAAAGCACCATATAGGTGACTCCTTTTTCCTCCTTCCATTGGTTGTACCATATTTGTTCCATCCCTTTGAGTTGGTAGGCTACCGACTCTGCCTTATCTTCTGACCTCACACCCATGATAGACAAAATTTTGTAGACCTCATCAATGAATGCTTGAGGGTCCTCACTTACCCTTGACCCATGGAATTCTGAGGAATAGATTCTCATAAAGTTTTTCACTGGCGAAGCTGGTGTAGGAGCATGAGGGGTTTGGGCCACTTGATTGGCTTGATTAGCCACAACTTGTGCATGCAAGGTGAGAGCATCCCAAACCTCTCCATTGGTCGATTGCTCCTCGGGTGTGCGGGCTTGTCTTCCTCTTATGTTAGGCATGATTTAGCATAAGAAACAACAATTGTTAGAGGGAAAACTTATTTCAACTCTATAGCACGACTTAGAACATGAAGAAGGGAAACATTTCCTAAAACGTCTCATAGCCTCTTACTCATAGTTGTAGTGCATAACACGACCATGAATAAGACTCTAATCAACGTCGTGTTCTGGACTCCGAGGATCTGAAAACCTAGTGCTCTGATACCATCTTTTTTACGACTCAAGCCTAGGGCCTAGACGTGACCGGCGAATGAGGAACCCAAAGGAACCCCAAACAAGCCTCATAGTATATCATTACACATCCGTGGTCACAGAAGCAATTATAATGACAATGAGAGATAAGCATAAAAAGGGGAATTGGGGCTAAGGGTAAACTTCCATATCATAACATCAGGAAACAAGAGAATCAAGGCTCATAGCATAGATGCATAGCATGTCCAACAATATCTCTACTACATAGATAAGAGCAGGGGCCACGACAAACAGCTGGGCTCACCCTCATAGTCAATACATAAATAAAGAAAAGATAGTCTTATTACATAGAAAGAGATCATAAACACGTCCCCGAAATGGAGGACTCACCAAGAAGCTTGAGAGACAATCATATTAGCCACGTGAAGGAGGAGGATGATCAAGCGGTGCAACAGTTCCTACATGGTGACATCATGTAGGGATAGAGTATGCGTTAGTATGTTAGAATGTACTAAGTATGTAGGATGCAATGCAACATATGATAGCAACATAATCGAAATGCATAAGCATAGGCAAGTAGTATATATAGCAATATGGCATGCATGAAAGATGATCGTAGTAAACCATCCTTTATGGATCATAAAGTAAGTGTAAGGAGTGACCGTTCTTACTGAAATCCAAGGCCTACCACCCCTTTGGATAGGTGTATGAGGTACGAACCCCTTCATGAGGTTGATGGGGTACAAACCCCCCAACAAGGTTGATGAAGCATGACCCCCCCAACAAGGTTGATGGGTACAAACCCGCAACAATGTTGATGCGTACAAATCCCCAACAAGGTTACCCAGGCCAACCATCCCCCGAGCTAGGCTTCGTCATCCAGAACACTATAAAGATTATATCATATATTTATACACTCCTTTCATCTACATATACATACATTCCTTTTCATCATTATTCCATTATCATATAGTCATTCAACTTATAAGATATGCATAGGGCCTTCAATCCCTCAAGAAACCATAACCAAAAATTTTATCAAACACTTAGAGGTGTGTAGTGCTAGTTTAAAACCATGCAATTCAAGAGTGTTATTATGCTAGAAAATTCAATGTTAAACCATAAATAGATACTTGTTAACATCCTCAACAAATATACATCAAAACCCTTCATAAGATCTCACACTAGACCTTCGATTCATAGTCCAAAACATAGTAAAGCAGTCACAATTTCATAAACCCCAACATAGTGTGAAGTGAATTTCATACTAAGTAAGACACATTGGTAAATTCACTTTAAATCATACAATTTAGAGTAAAAAGGAGTTTGGGTATCATGGGTGAAAGGAACTCACGAAAGAAACCCACATGCCTTAGCTTTGGAGATGAACTTGATGAAGATTGGAAAGGGAGACTTAAAGCTTGAAAGGAAATCCTTAGATACGGAGAGGGTTTTGAGACTTGAATTTAGGAGTGTGACACCCTGTAACTTTATGCTCTTGTATATCCATGTTTCAAGCATCATTTGGTTAGATTGGGGTGTATTAGGCTCATGGGAGACTCCTAGTATCTAATCGAGTCCAAGACTTCCCTAAAAGTTGAGTTTTGGGTGATGGTTGATGCAAGGGTCAACTTTAAACCAGCATAACTATTAGCACATTTGTAATTGGGTGACCCACAACATTTTTGAAGAAATCCGTTTGAGTTAGCTTCACATCGCACTTGGTTTCACCTTATTCCGAGGTTAGATGAGGGAGTTATGATCGTTTTTGTAAGACCCTCCCATGCAGTCATGTCGCACGGGCACCTATACGGGCAGTGGTGGCTTGTACGGGTTGTGTGAGGCATGTGAGTCTGGGAAAAACCATTTTGAGCCTAAGTCATGGACCATGACCAGTGGCACGGGTCGTGAGGCTTACCACTGGTCGTGAGGAGGGGCGTGAAGGTGAGTAAGGGAGTCTTGGTATGCGTGGAGGTGAGTTTGAGGCTAAGGAATGGACCACGACCACCCACACGGGTCATGGTAGGTGGCACAGGTCATGGCCCTTGGCATGGAGCCTGGTAAACATTTTCCAGCACCATGTATGGTACCACGAGCCCCCATATGGGCCGCAAGGCTCCACACAACCCATGGAGGCTTCCGTGGTCATGACGAGACGTCTTTTTCCAATCGATTTTCAACTTCAATTTTTGGACTAAGTAACTTTTCACGGGCACTCCACATGACCCATGGAGTTTCACATGACCTGTGAGACCTTTTGTGGGGCAAGACTTTGCCAAATTTTTCATCCGTTCACTAATGGCATTTTCGTAAATGCTAATTACTCTAATGCTCTTTTTAGAGTTCCAATGTTATCTTAACCTTCCTAAAAGACCTAAACAAGGTTCTAAAGGATAAAACTCATTACTCTCATCTCAAATACACTCTCAATTCTCTCAAAAGTCTCCGTTAAGCTCTAAGTCAATTTCAAGGAAACCTAAGAACAAGATTGGATTCCAAGATCATTTCCAAGCCTCCATTTCTCCCAATCTCAATTCCAAGCAACTCTAGACCTAAGGTATGTGGTGTTGAACCATTGGGTCCTTCTACCATGGTGACTAAACCCTCTTTTACTTAATAATTCATGATTTAAAGTTGATATTATATGTGGGTCTTGTATATTGAGAAATTTACTACACAGTGATGTTAGTACATGAAAGTATAGTTGTTTTAGCATGTTTTGAGCTCTAAATCTTGGATCTAATGTTGGATTTGATGTGGGGTTTTGATGTGAATTTCTTGGGGGTGTTGCAAGGTACTGATTGATGGTTTTACAATAGATTTTCTTGCATGATTTCATCTCTAAATTGCATGGTCTTTTACCCCCATTACATACCCATAAGGTGTTTGATAAAATGTCCGGCGAGGATTTCTTATGGAATTGAAGGTCCAATGCGTGTCTTATAAGTTGAATAGTGTTATGATGATTATATGATGATGAAATAATGATGGAATGGTGATGAAATAATTGTATGCATATGATGTATAATTATGAGAGGAAGTGAAGGTATATGATAACTTTATGATGATGAGAGTATGGTATTCATGAGTTGATTTCATTGAAAAGTAGCAATAGTGATGAAATCTAACCAAGGTGAGGGGTTGCTACCTTATTAACCAAAGTGGAGGGTTGGTACCTCATTAACCAAAGTGAGGAGTTGGTACCTCATTAACCCCAGTGAGGGGTTGGTACCTCACATAAATATATGATGGTCTATTCTTATACACATGATATGCCCTATGCAAGCATGAGTAATTTAAGCATGTTTTACTTAAGCATTGATCATACATGCCATATTGCTTTATGATGCCTATTATTTACCGTTATGCATTTCGATTTATGATGCCTATCTCTTGTTGCATTGCATCCAACATACTTAGTACATTCAAATGTACTAATACATACTCTATGCCTACATGATGTTACCATGTAGGAATCGGAGCTTCATTTGGTCATCGTCTTCCTACACGTGGCTGGTGATATCCATTCAAGCTAGTTGGTGAGTCCTCATGTGAGGGCAATATCTATGTTCTTATGCTATGTATTAAAGACTATCCTTCTTTTTGGTATACTTTTACTATGAGGGTGAGCCTAGTTGCTTGTCTTGGCCCCAATTAAGTCCTATGTTAGAAGTGTTGTTAGGCAAGTTATGTATTATGCTTGAGGTTGGACTTACTTATAATATTCAAGCTATTTAAAAATAAGTCTCTCCCATAGTCCCAATTCCCCTTCTTTATGTTTCTTATGTTGTTCTGCATTGCTTCCACGACCAAGGATGTGTAATCATATGCTACAAGCCTTGTTTAGGGTTCCTTCGGATCCCACATTCACCGGTCACGTCTAGGCCTTAGGCTTGGGTCCTGACAAGGAGATGAAATATTGGCTAAGTTATTGAATGAGTATTCGGAAATGTTTAGAATGATATAAGGGTGAAAAATGGCAAAGTATAGGCATTTTCACATTTGGGAACACTTAGGCCCAAGACTTAAAAGTCTTGGACCAAAGTCAAAACTGGGAAACAAAATACACTGAGGCGCGCCCTTGGCACGTCGCGCTAGGGGCGCGAAAACCTCACTGAAATTTGCATTCTTGGAAAATTGAAATTGCTAATCGATTGCTCTTAAATCAGGGTTAGACCCATTTTCCACACAATTTACCCCCTAATCAAGAATATGAAGTCAGATTTTCAATATCGTGCACATATTTTGAGTTATATGGAAATTATGGTTCCGGGCACTTTCGAAGCATATTTTCAAGCACTTTTTGGGGTGTTTGCAGTCTAGAGGGTCCAACATCCCTCATCCTCTAATGCTCACATGTCTTTCCATCCCTGTCATCTTCAATAAAGTGTCATCTCATAATATCTACTCCATCTCTGACAACTCCACTTCGCACCTCAAATTATCTGGACCATCACTCTCTAGGCGAGGCCTCTTCCGAAGATGTGGAGTGGTATCTCCTTGGTGGAGAACAAATCAACAACCACCTTAGTGGTGTCAGGTGGAGAAAGCACAAATGGTGCTAATGTTGTTGCCCTCATCTCAGTACATAACTACTGGATCTCCTCTAAAATGGTTGTCAAAGTCAGCAGCTGGGCTGAACTGAGTCTCTGCTCCACTCGCCTTTCAAATGCATCCATGCGGCTGTGTACTAGTGCAACTCACCTCTCAAGTGTGGCTGCAAAGTATGACTCTACTCATGTCTCAGCCTTTGAAATGGCCTGGAGAATCCAAGGCCTAATTTGTTGTAGAAACTGAGTCAACTGGGAGTCAGTACAAGCCTGTCACTATGCCAAGGCCTGGATCGATGCTTCAAATATGTATAGCATGCCAACGAGGAAAGGCTGTGTGGGCCTAACCTCTAATGCAGGCATAGAATTGATAATTGGCCCCCTCTTTCTTAGACTCGATCGATTGGAGGCCCTCAGTATCTAGAGCTGTAGCAGTAGAAGAAGATGGAGGCTCAAACTATGGTGCCATGGCAAACATCTCTAGTAAGCAAACCGGATGCTGCTGTGCTCACCGAAGGGCCAGAGAATTCGAATCAGCCTTTATCAGGTTGGCATCCAGTGTCTTCTAAACATTGATTATAGTGTCCAAGTAATATAGAATCTCCACCCTCGCCGCTATACATAAGTGATAAATCAAGCAAAGGAAAAGGATAGTGGTGGACCTCTTCAGGGTCGCCTCACGTATCTGATCTGCTATCAGAAAAGCCCAATCAATATCATATCCAGAAAGGATAACGACAACTAACACTTCATGATCCGATGTCAAGGTATTATCAGCATAGGTCATTCGAATCCATGATCGAACTATAGCCCACCAAAACTTGTTGGTGAAGCAGAGTGATGCCTTCACTATCACTGCTGATGTGGAAACTAGTAAGGGTCCAGGCCTAACTTTGCAATATGGCTGGTGATCCATCTCATAAGTGCAGACTCTTGGGCTAGATCTCTCATCAAAACTTTGTCCCTCGTCTGCTTCAATTGCCGATCATACTTAGTTGTAGTCTTGACGGCTTGATACTCTGGACCAAAAAGAAAATGATGGATGGTGGTCTTAGATAAATCAACCAAAACTCCTCTCACTATTGTCTATCTAATGTGGGGTTGAGAAAGGTATATCTTCCCGTTTGGGGTCGACTCCGTAATAGTGGCAGCATATAAAGCAAAAAACTCTCGAACCATCGTTGAGGAGTATTTCCCCAATAGAGTTGCCAACTTCTCCAAGTTGTAGCGGGCTATTTTGTCCTAATGTCCAAAGACACTGTCAAGCCTAGACATGATTATTCAGGGCTCCTAAAATACGGTAGGAGCCTGTCGG